>CATIWJ010174462.1:0-18012 GCA_949640765.1 Croton laevigatus | reverse complement strand
ATGCTTGGCCATTAAGTGAAGTATTTTGATTGGTCCACTTGGCACATTCCTATTGATCCCTTCCTTTTGACATTATTACATATTTTATTTAATGTGATAATTATCAAAATAATATTTAAAATAACCATTAATATTTATTTTTAATTATTTCATTTAAATTAATTAATTAATTAATAAATATTAATCAATTAATATTTTTTAAAAAATTACCGTGCAAACAGGTACCTGTATGGCACTTCTGGATCTTTCCACTGCATGAATCTACAATACCTTGAACCCTAACACCACAAACAATTGAGCCATTTAAAATCTCATCAAGAATTTCAAAAGCATTCATAAATCAACCAAATTAGGAACTTACCCCAAAGTTTGGACAGCCTACAAACCTCCTTCCCGGGTTAAGCTCCGTCCATGAGGTCCTCCATACAGCAATTTCATTGTATCGGCATCTCACTCTTACATCTCTATCATCAATTTCAGTATTAGACGTAAAAGACATCTTCGAACATCAATTTTATTCCAATTGTAATATCACAAATCTCACAAATTGTACCTTAATAAAAACCCTAAAAGATCAAGAAAAAAGAAGGAAACGGAATTTCTGATAATTTATTGATTCATTCCAACGGTAATACTACAATGGTTGAAGGAAGAAGGAAATAGGGAAAAAGATATATGAAACCATCGATAACTGTGCGGGCAGTTTGGGGCAGAAGGGCAAGAGAGAAGGGAACAAACAAGCTGACATGAAGGACTTTTTAATGCCATGTCAGCGCCACGTGTGCAAGGCAACCGGCTGGCTACTTGGCAACATGCAAAATCTGCTTCTTTGCAAATTCATTCGAAATTCAGCAATTTTTAAGAAAGAATTTGAAGTTTAAGTACCATCAAGAAAGACCCCCTAAAGTTCAGGTATTTTCGTTGCAATTTACCAATAATTAGCACTCTTTAAATATGCTATATTCCATAAATATCGGTATGCCTTCTATCCCAAAAAACACACCTAAAACAATATTGCTTCAGTTTGCGATCCTCTCTTCCAGTTCTTCTCTCTTTTCGATCTCCATCTCTATTTTTTTTTGTTCCGATCGCCATTTCCATCCTTCTTTCTTTCCTATGGAGTTTAGGGTTTTTTATTTTTTATCCTTCAATTTTTGAGAAATAAGATGATAAATTGGAAGCTCTCCGATCTGAAGTGCAACGGTGATGGCGAATGAAATTCATATCGCTGGCGGGGTTAAGATTTGTTCAAAATCAAATACGGCACTGAGATTGTTTTGCAGATTGATTTACATTTTGCTATTTGTAACTTTTGTTTTATTATTTGCTTTTTAGATAGATTTTCTGTTATTATTGAAAAAAATAAATTTATTTTCTTGCATTTATTTAGAAATTATGAAAAAAATAAATTTATTTTTTTAATCGCTTTAGAAACTATTAAAAAAATAAATATATTTTTTTCTGTTCATTTAGACAATATGAATAAATAAAATTATTTTCTTGATTTCTTTAGAAAATATGAAGAAATAATATTATTTTCTAAATTTCTAAAATTTTTTAACTGAGAACTTAGATATCTAGAATCTTCGATTAGGATTTTCACCAGCTTTCGGCAAGGTGGTGGAGACGGCTGAGTCGGTGGCAGGAGGTGGCGGGTGTTGTTCTTCTTCTCCACTGTTTCTATTTTGAAATTTTATAGTAGTATTTTATTTTTTGTTTTGTATTATTAGAGAGTGAAACAATAAATGAGATAAAAAGGAGAAAGAAGTGGTCCACGTCGATATGTCTTCTCCTTGACAAGGTTTCATGTGCTTCCATTCCATAGCAAATCATGTAAAATTTTATTTCTAATTTATAATATTAATTTAACAAAGGGTATATTTGCAAAAGAACGAAAAAATGACTATTCTTTGAAATTAAAAATTGAAGTACTATTTAGTTAAAATTAAACTTCAATTTCTGCTATTGATTACAATATTCCTTTCTTTAGTATAGCAGAGGCCACTAACGGATCAAATAATGGTGTGGGCTATATAGCAGGGGTAGTCCTGCTTTGAGCATCAAAATGGTGCAAATAACGTGGTTGACAAAAATCGAATTTGAGACATTTACATCTTACAATTTTTATAAAACGTAGGATGACCAACCAAGGTGGTGAGCTTTTTTAGTCAATCTTATGTTGATATTTTTAAAGGACATTATCTTTTAGTTCCTCGATGTTAGAGAAAATATACTATAAGGTTCTTATGTTTTTAGAATATACTCTCAACTTTATCAATTTTTAAGATATTATACTCTTAATGTCGCGTCCTAAATTCTCGAAAAATAGAAATACAGAGTAACCTGAGTACAAAAATATATAATAAAATATTAAATTAAAAAATTTAGGAAAGAAAATGTGTTATAAGAGAAAATTAAACATATCGTAAGTAAAAGTAAACATGTTTTAAAAGGAGAGGAAATAAGAGATATATTTATAAACAAATTGTAAATATATTATAAACAATGAATAAGCAAGTTAGTATTTGTTTAATAAAAAATAAGCAAATGCTTAAAATACGAGAAAAAGGGTGTTATTTTGAACAAGTTATTGAGAAGAATAAATTATAGAAATGGATGGTTAAATAATTAAGAAATAGATGTGTTGTAAACAAATTATAAACGTTGTATAAACAGAAAAGAAATAAGTTAATATTTATTTGAGTAGATCTAAACAGAATTCAGAAATACATGAAGAGAGAATTTAATAATGAACAAATAAGTATTTATAGATAGAAAATTTACAAGAATAACCAAATACGTAAAATTGACATACTAATATATTAATAAGCTTATGGTAAGTTAGTAGAATAGAAAGGTAAAAGAAAATTCATAATAACTTCGAATTCAAATCAAGAAAATAAAAATTCAAAATGAGTATTTTATTTATGATGATAAAAGCAATTGACAAAAGAGAATGCTAGGAAATAATGTATTAAAGATTATAATTCAAATATACGATTTATCGAAAATTTGTCGGTAAAATGAAGTAAAAAAATAATTGAAGTTTAAGATTATTATTATTATCATTATCATTATCATTATTATTATTATTATTATTAAAATGGAAGATGAAAATAAAAATAAAATGCAAATGAAATGAAAAAAAAAATTAAAGGAAAGGGTGTTACGGTAAAAGGGAAGAAGAGTTGATTCAAAACGAAAGCATATCTATCTTTTAAAAATAGACAAAAGAGAGACTAAAGAGAAGAGAGGAGCAGAATGAATTCAGGATATTATAATTATTTAAATAAATAAAAAATGAAAATATGAGATTAAAAACCCAAAGAAGAATTCAGCCACCGCCATCACCATCCAGCGTCACCATCACCATCCAAGACCACCGTTCGACTCCTGGAAGTCCAGTGATAAGTTTAAGCATAAGAAATGCTAGCAAACGTAGTAAAAAGGGTAAGTTCCGATCAAGTTTAAATTGAAATTTCATCAGTTTTCGGTAGGCTAACGGCTGGAATAAGACCACCAACCGAGAATACATGACGAGAGGTACAAAAAGGTATATGGCTCGTTAATTATAGCTGCTGAAAATGGAAACAGCAGGTGAAGCAACCCACGGGTCTGGTGACCCATTTAGCAGACAAATGGGCATAGAAGATGACATGAAATACTGGTCATTTAGCAAACTTGCAAACACGTCATTCAACACCACGCGAGATTGTTTGGACAGAGGCAAAAACAACGGGTAGTTTTACTGCAATTAAGGCGTCTGATGGGCAAAACGGTAGCAATAGCTGTGTTTTTGTGGCAAAAATGTGTTTTAGCCCCAGAACTTGGTTCCATTTTCAAATAAGCCCTGAAATATTCAAATAAGAACCATGAACTTATATTTTTATTTTACTTAGATTAAATTTAAATATCAATTTAAATTCATTTTAGAAAAATAATTAGCTAAGGGTATTATTTAATTATGTAAGCATTTAAATTTGGATAAATATGCTATTGACATAGTTTGAAATATTTATTGGCACTGAATTAATTATTGAAAATTTAATAGAACTAAGAAGGTGATAAATTACAAATTACTTTAGTATGCCTAAAGCATATGACATATATTGAAAAGTTAAGATTAATTATGAATTTTGAAAATGGAATTATATATATATATATATATATATAAATGGGTTAAGGTGTTAATTTAAGTTATTTAATAAATATTGATTGATATTCTAATAAGGAATATTAAAGTCAAAATATAATTTGGGATAGTTGTTTAATAAAAAATAATTGAATCGGTTATTTAATAATAAAAAGATGTGCTATAAATAATTAGTTAAGAACAATTATTAAACTTAGTTGAAGCATAAGATACTAGTATTTAAAACAAATAAAAGACTAAATAAATAAATGGATATAATAATAGAATTTTTTGAAAGAAATAATTTGAGTACTAAAATATATAATAGATTATTAAATAGAAAAACTTAGGAAAGCAAATGTGTTATAAAAGCAAAGTAAACATGTTTTAAAAGGAAAGAAAATAAAAAATATATTTATAAACAGGTTGTAAATATATTATAAACAGTAAATAAGCAAGTTAGTATTTGTTTAATAAAAACTAGGCAAAGGCGTAAAATACGAGAAATGAGTGTTATTTTGAACAAGTTATAGAGGAGTAAATGTTGTATAAACAGAAAAGAAATAAGTTAACATTTGTTTGAATAAATCTAAACAGAATCGAAAAATAGAAGAAGAGAGAATTTAATAATTAACGAACAAATATTTTTGGACAGAAAATTTACGAAAATAATCGAATACGTAAAATCAAAATACTAATGCATTAATAAGCTTATGGTAAGTTAGTAGGATAGAAAGGTAAAAGAAAATTCACAATAAATTTGAATTCAAATTTGAAAAATAAAAATTAAAACGAATATTTTATTTATGAGGATAAAAGAAATTGACAAAAGAAATAATGCGAGGAAAGAATTTATTAAAGATTAGAAATAAAATATACGATTTGTCAAAACTTTAACGGTAAAATAAAGTAAAAAAAATAATTGAAGTTTAAGATTATTAGCATTATTATTATTATTATTATTAAAAGAAAAATAAAATGAAAGATGAAATCAAAATAAAATAAAAATAAAATGCAAATGAAATGAAATGTAAATTGAAAAAAAAAATTAAAGAAAAAGGTGTCACAGTAAAAAGGGAAGAAGAGTTTCTTAGAAGGAAAGCATATCTATCTTTAAAAATAAACCGAAGAGAAACTAAAGAGAAGAGAGGAGCAAAATGAATTCAGGATATTATAATTATTTAAATAAACCAAAATGAAAATTTTAGATTAAAAATCCGAAGAAGAATTCGGCCGCCACCATCACCGTCCGGCGTCACCATCACCATCCAATACCAATGTTCGACTCTTGTTAGTCCGATGATATGTTTAAGCACAAGAATCGCCAGCAAACATAGTCGGAAAGGCAATTTTTGATCGAGTTGGAAAATTTATTAATGGGTCGGTTTGTCAAGCCCTACTGTAAATATATTTTGGGTAATATGCAAGTCACATCAAGTAATTATAGTGATTTCAGAAGGATCCCTAGGACTCAATGAGCTTAAAAGAACGCAATCGACGCATTGGGACCCCAAAAGGGCAATTTTGCAAAGGTAGGAACCTGAAGGGAATTTTGGTAAAAAGTTTTCAGAGGTTCTTGATGGCATATGTTTTCGAGGTTAAAAGTGTGTTCTTGGAATTAACTGGATTGCAATGATGTATCACAGTTTTTTTTTTCTGAAAACACATCTACTAAAAGCTACAGAGGAATATCTGGCAAAGGACCTTTTTATAAATATTTTACCCAAAATAAGGCTATTTGGTAGTTGAGTAAAATAGGAGAATGTGCTTGGTGACCAAGAAAAAATTTGTGCACATGACAAACGGTATAATCCTAGCCATCGATTCTATTGTGGTGGCAAAATCCTATTTCAAATTAAAATTAATTAAATAAATCAAAATTAAAAATATAAATATCATCTTTTTTCTCCAAAAATCTAGAATTCTCCAAAAATTTCAAGAAACATTTCTTTCTTCTTCCGCCTTTCTTGGCCAAAACCTTCACCTAAAAATCTAAGTTGAATTTTTCAAGTTTTACTTAAGATTTTGCTAGGAAAAGTCTTGATTTAAGGCAAGGCCCTTAGTCCTAGCTTTGGTTTTTTCGTTTGATTAGTTGTTTATGTTATTTAAATGTTGGTAAATTAGGAAAAGTGTAGTACATAAAGAGTTTTTATGGATAATGCATGATTAAGGTAGAAATGATGAAAATGTGTAGGATTAGATGTAGAAATGGAAAAATTAGTTAAAATTTTGGGGGAAAACTCAAATACCCATTCGGCTAGGGTTGGTTTCTTAACAAAAAATTGTGATTTTATAGAAATTGAAGAAAAAAGAACAAAAGAGAAAGTAAAAGAGTTAGCTTGAGTGAAAGGAAGCTAAAAAAAGGTTTGGTACTTTAATCATTGTCTTTGATTTTTGTGTTTCTTTGAACTTGATTTTTTCGTGTTTTAAACCAAAAATATGATTTTGCATGAAAATATAGGTTTAGAATGTTAGAGTTAGAAAAATGTTGAGTTCTTGAAAGTGACAAGTATTGGTATAAGTGGAAATATTAGTGCACAGTTTTGCCTTGTAACTTCAACTTGAATTTTACATAAGATAACAACTTTATTTGAAAAGTGATTGAAGACATTTTTGTAGCTCCAGATATTAGATGTCTATATGATTTTGAATCACCTCATTTGGACCTATAAAACAAAAGTTATGACTAAAATAGTAAATGGTGCGCAAACTAAATTTTGGACATCTCATGAGAGATTATAAGTCTTGTGTGAGATGATTGCAAAAGTCAGTCCAGAGGCATCCATCTCTTGAAAACAACTCTACAAACAGTTCAAGAAATCCAAAAAGATGGGGTAGTGTGTGCAACACCAATGGGTAGCATGCGTTAACCTTATTAAATGATTTTTGGAGATAAAATACACATTTGAACATGTTTCTCATTGATTTTTTTTCTGTGAATAATGACTTTGAAGCATAATGGGAAGACATACAACTTTATATATAAATGTTATGAATGCAATTATGAATATGATGCGATAGCAAGTAAACAAGAGAACGTTAAATGCTCTACTTGGCTAGAAAAAATATTTATGATAAGGATATGATGTATCATACAGTATACCTTGCAGTACTGCTTATATTTGATGATATATGGAAATGACATTGATGAAATGCATTGAGGGTGGCTACATCGGACACGGGTAGCTACAAGGCTACGTAATTAAGTTATTCGGTGGGGAAAGACTGAATAGTAATACCTTTATCTTATCCTTTGTAATTCTGCCAGTACCAGTACAACATAATAATTTAACTAAATTTTATCAAGTGAAAAATGATGAAATTGAAAATACTTTTATTTCTTTATTTTTGTTTGAGAAATGCTTTATTCTATCGATTGTTTTTATTCTTTTAACTTATAATGGTTAAAGTATCCATTGGGTAAAAATTTGCTCAACGAGTTTAGTATTTTAAACTCATAGGTTGAAGTTAGAGTAGGACCCAGCAGCCGATCGCGTCACCACATCTTCGGTAGTTTTTTTGTTTTAGTTAAAAGTTAGCAATGGCATGTACTATTATTGTAATGTTAATAAAGTAGTACTTGTAAATTAAGTATAGTCCAGTGATTAAAGTGTAATAGTATGCAGTACTTAGACAGTGGATATACTTATTTAAGAGTGTTGTGATATCTTTTGTGTTGTAAATTTTTGGGAACTAAAAATTACAAAGGAAAGTTGGCGGAGTCTTTGTAAAATGTAATTTGTAATATGTCTAAGCATAGGATACACGAGGTTCAACCACGAAAGGTGGCATTCCAACTCAGCCGATTTATAGGCCTAGATAGGGTGTTACATGGCTTGACTTTTAAATCGAAATTTCATCAGTTTTTGGTAGGCTAATGGCCGGAATAAGACCACTAATACATGATGTAAGGAACAAAATGGTATATGGCTCGTTAATTCTGCCTGCCAAAAATGGAAACAAGCGGTGGAGCAACCCACGGGACTAGTGACTCATTTAACAGACAAATGGGCGTAGGAAATGACCTGAACGATAAGTCGTTTAGCTAACTCAAAAGCATGTCGTTCGGCACCATGCGAGATCGTTTGGGCAGAGGCAAAAATGATGGGTCGTTTTACAGCAGTTAGGGCGCGAGTCTGATGGGCAAAACTGTAGCAGTCGCTGCGTTTTGGTGGCAAAAAATGCGTTTTAGCCCCAGAACTTTGTTCTATTTTCAAATAAGGCTTAGAATATTCAGATAAGCACTCTGAACTTATATTTTATTTCATTTATGTCATTCAAATTAAATTGAAATATGAAATTGAATTCATTGTAGAAAAATAATTAGTTAATGGTATTATTTAATTATGAAAGCACTTAAATTTGGATAAATATGTGGTTGATATAGTTTGGAATTATTTATTGGTACTGAATATGTCACGACCCAGTCCGGGGGCCACAACCAGCATACAGTTAGACCAAAGTTTGACCGCATAAGCCTGGAAAATGATTCACTTAATTGCCTTCATCAACTAATTAAACTCAAATCCATTGGTTTAAAATGGTTAATCTAAGTTGGCCAAGAAGTTAGGTGGTTTAACTTCTCATGGGCCACTGACATGTCATGGACCACCGACCTAACGTCTGGTTTGAGTCACCGACCTATATTTGTAGGCCTGCTCGCCCTGAACCATCTACAGCACGCGTGGCACCGCTTAATCATCACTGAAAATAGCCTATAATCGTTATTAATCAGCTTAAGAAAAACTCAAGTCTTTAGTGTAGAAATTGCATTTTGATCCCTGCTGCTTAAGATAGAAGATGAGACAAATTTTGGTTTAGCTTTTACTATTTAGAGATAACTTCTTTTTTAGGTAAAAAAATTTAAGAGTATAAAATCTTCAAAACTAAAAGACTTATTCTAAAAACAGAAGGACCTAAAAATATATTTACTCGAACGTAGAGTGCTTAAAGATAATCTCTATATTTTTTAACAATTTTTCCTCTTTGATACCTGCAATCCATTTGTTGAATGCTTAAAACCTCGAAGTCCAATACCAGGAGGAGCATACACGTGTGCAGCATGAACAAAAAGAAAAATGCTTTTGATAACGGTAAAGCAATGAGAAAAGTAAAACAAGCCCCTGAGTACTTGCACATTTACAAGCAGGTCTTAAACAAAACAAAACAATGCACATAAAGAACAAAAGAGAGATACATTTCTTGCGTGTGATAAATACATGATGTTGTATGGTATTGGTAGCTCCACTCAAAATCTGGGATAGCATGCCTATATATACCTCCAGATTCGGATTGGAGCATATCACATTTCCAATGCTCCAAAAATTTAACAAACAAAAACTCATATCCTCAAACTTAAAATTATGCTTAAATGGTCTGGAAGAATCTGCACTCCACCATTCTATCTTTCTTGACTGCATGTTTCTTACAAAATGCTGCTATCCATCTTGCGGCCTTATATACAAATTTCTTGTTTCAACTATTTTCCCTTGTGTAGTGTTAGCTTTGCAGTCAAAACAAAGAGAAACTTTTCCTGTGTCTAGAATGTCGAGAAGAACGCGGTTGCTCCACTGATGCTCTTGGAGTGGGTCCGCTGCTGTCAATTGTATCCAGTTGGGCATCCGAGGATCGTGGAAGAAGCTTGCACCCCATTTTCCATGCAACCAAGCGAGGTGAACTAAGAGAGCTATGTGATTTAGTCACCCTCTTCATCTCTTGTTTTATTTTACTAAATTCTTCTTCCAGCTCCCCAACTCTAGACCTCATCTTTTCCATATCTACCTTTAATACTTGGTTCTCACGCACAACGGTTACCCACCCATCTCTCTGCACAATCTGTCCTGCTGTGTCACCTGAGACTGACATGGGAACTGCAGGGGCACTTTCAGCGTCCAAGACATGCAGACAGCCAGCAAGGGCTGTTCTCAACTGCATCTGCTCAAAGAACAGGACTTGAAGAACAACTCTGAGCGGCAACCTTTCATTTTGTGATGCATGTGCACAAGCATCTATGGAAAGTTTCTGGTAGTCAATGATATTGCAAAGTTCTTCTTTATCTCTATCACAGAGCCAAGGGTGTGCCTGCACAGCCATTATTTATTACAAACCTTCAGATCTACTGAAAAACAATAATTTCAGAAGAAAGTCCAGTAAATTCAAACCTTGAAATATATATCCAAAGCTCTGTATAACCCATCGTGCAATGGTCTTGAAGATTCTGGAAGGGCTTCTGCAAGAGATCGTATCTTCATGGGTTTCAAATTTACATCAGAAGCAACCTCTGCAATATAGTTATCCACCAATTTAGCAACTTTCCTCAATGGTTCAGAAGATGGTGATGTTTCCAGGTCCAATGATGGTGGAGAAAAAGATGTTATACTTGATTCTGAAGTCATAAAGTGATGGATGATCCGTTCCATGCAGTCAGTATCGTATAAAGTATCAGTATCTGAGTATGTAGGAATAAGAAGACCATCCAAGGTCGCCATTTCCAGTTGCATCCCTATTCTCCTCTCTAAAGAGTCCTTGCAAGTTCCACTGACGCTTAAAATCAGTGCAACACGAAGAAGTCCTTGTAAGAAGCGGCAGAAAGATTTTCCCTTCTTTTCCGGGAGAAGCTTTTCGATCGTTTCTAATAGAACCCTTTGATCAACTGCAGCAGGTGTCAAACTGAAACTAGCAACTGTCCTAGTTTTGCTAATTTGTCCGCTCTGCCACCGGCCCAAACCTGGTAGGTACTTCCTGGCATAGTACATAATTGCACCCACAAGATTTTCAGGTCTTATTCCTCTTCTTTCCATTGTATGGATTAGTTTTTCAAACAAACCCACACTAAGGTAAGAGATGTCTTCAAACCACCAATCAGATTCCGTAGTTCGGATTCTAGCTCCAGTGTTTATTCCATTCCACAAGATGCTCCCACCTGGGCTCTGTAAGCTGCCATACATCATCATGGGCCATCCAAACAAGCTAGGATCTGTGCAGACCATCATAGATAAAGCATTCAAACATTTATCTAATATCTGGAGTTTTTCTGCTCTTTGCAAAACAGGATCAGAACTCTGAAGAGCCAATATGCAGTCCTTCCAATTTCGAAGTATGTTTTTGTGGAAAAAATTCTCTGTTTTGGAAAGCAAGTTATTTTCCCCATAATCATCTGTCATTTCAAGGTAGTCTGCAGCACAAGACACAATTACTATGTTTCTCGGCGTCAATTCTACCCGCGCTCCATAACAAAATTTTACTATGCTCAAGAAAGTGTCGGGGCCTCCAGGGAATTCTTCAAGGGCAGTGATGAATACCTTTTCAAGAGATCCTTCACATATCCGTGCTATCTTCCCACATTTTGATACTAGCGGAAACTGGATGGTCAAATTTTATCACCAACAGTCACACAATCTTATCTGACAACTACATAAAAGTTCAAGAAAAGTTCTACAGCTAATACTGGTGTGCAATAACAGATGACAAACTAGAAACTAGATGTTGGACGTTGATTGCAGGATATAATACCAAAAGAAATGCACCAATATCCAACAACCAAGATCAAGTTGTTTAATGTTGGAGTCAAATGCAAAGATGCAATGTGCCGCCCTAATACACTTGCCCAGTTAATTCACATTATTTTTCCTTTTGATTAAATCATAGACATTCACTGGAACAGCATGAAAAAGAGAACCATTTTTTGCACAAATCAAGGCAGGGCTAGGCCTTCCAATTGATTATGCCCTTATCAATACCCAGCAAATGAAAGATCATAGAAGACTGTTGTGGAAAAAAAGAAGAAAAGGAACTATTTGTAGCAGAAGGTGAACAGACAAATGCAAAATCTAACCATTACTGAACAAATCAAAATAGATGCTCACAAGTTTATTCATTCGCTTCAAATCTAGGATTCATTTCTTTATGATTGGCCCATGCTTAGATGTACCTTGAACTTAACTAAGATCCCACCTAATTTCCAAATGCTTCTCCAAGCCTTTTTAGCATTGGCCCTTGGCTTGGATTGCCTAGTGTCTTAAATAATGATCCAGACCAGTTCACTCACAAGATAAGCCATGTGCATTAAGTAGAACAAAATACTTGTGTGATATTTTGGACCTTGAACTTAACTATGATCACAACTAATTTTGAAATGCTTCTCAAAGCCTTTAGCATTGGTCCTTGGATTGCCTAGTGTCCTAAATAATTATCCAGACCAGATCATTTACAAGATAAGCCATGTGCATTAAAGAGAACAAAAAACTTTTGTGATATCCCCAAGCATAACAAACCATTCCACACAAATTCATTTATGCTTTATGCTTATTTCTGCAATTCTTCATGCATAACATGCATTAAGTTCATTTTGCATCCAAGATACCAAAAAGGTTAAAAAATAAAAGTTTATATTAAGGAAAATACAATTCTGAAAGCTCATTATTTTCGCTTGTATCCAACTTTGTGTGCTACATACCCATCTACCATTTTGGCTTCATTGGATAAATTGCCTCAAGTCTTCCATTCATGTTTCATTAATTTGAGTTTCAATGTCTAACATATTATTACTGGTCATACTTTAACTTTCACTCAAATTCAAAGGAGAAAAGAGAATCCATGAACAAAATTTCATGACACAATGCAGCAAAATTCTAGCCCTTGACAATACAACCCAGAGGAACAACATATTCATGTTTCAGTCAAACAACCATCAACCTTACGCAATCATCAAACCAACCAAAATAATTTTTGAAACATGAATCATTTTATCCCACCTCAACATTCTTCAATCCTTCAATTTGTAGTTTCTCATAATCTCTAATTATTGCTGTCAGATGAAACATTTTAGGTTACAGTTTCCAAGTTTATCTTCCATTATATGCAACTAACAGAAAGTGAAGTATACTTCAATGAAGTCCACAATACTTTACTATGCATTAAGTGCTTAGATTCTTGAACCAAGAGAACTAAACTCAAAAGTAGACATTTTGGTTGCTAGCACCAAGCCTCCAATTATAAAATAAACACCCAAATTCACGTCCTTCGTCTAAGGATCTCATTCAGTAGTTCAGCTCAACACATAAAACTGAACCATCAAAGAAAGGCGAAAAATTATTCATTATCCTGACAGCTAACGCCACAGAGAATTCTCTGAAGTGTAGGAATAGTCAGTAACGTCACCTTAAGCTTTCGGAACTGAGTTTGAATTGAACTGACCCAAAGACTTAAGCAGAAAGAATGACATCAATGAAATGATGGCAGAGAACTAGAGGAGCAAACTAAGCTCAAAAAGTGGGTAAGTTAAAACTCCACAAGTGCAAATAACTTGCAAATAAAGACTTAAATTCAGGTCAAATACAGTTAAAGATCCAGCACATAAATTAAGTCTCCAAAGTGACAAATAGATGAATATTGTCTCACCTTATGAAGGTGGAAATTTATGCCGTCCACAACGACAGTGATATCACTTGGCAACCCTGCATTGCAAAACCTGCCAGACCCACCAAAATTCACAATATTATAAATGCCCTTCTCTCAATCTTCTTTAGGAATTACTAGTTTTCATCAAATGGTCACTACTCCATCAAAAATCAAATGGTCACTACCCCATCAAAAAAGCTAGAACCTTTCTTTTCATTTTCCCAAAACCCTTTAAGTATTGACTCTACCAAAACTGACCACGTATTTATGTCAAAAGTACATTTCTACTTCAAATTATAAAATATGAGAGTAATTACTCAAATTAAACAAATTAAGCAAATACCCAGGAAGAAATAACATATTAAGCCCAGAAAAGCAAGGGAGAAACAAATTCGTACCAGTCATTTCCTTCTTTGTGAAACCCAATAACTTTCCCTGCAGGGGCCATGACTAAGCTAAGAAGCAAAACGAAGACCCCCTTTATGATCCTTAAATCAGGCCAAAGATGAAGGGGGCATGAGAAGAAAAAGACTTGAAAACAAGAGGGAAACGAAATTCCCCACCAAAAAAAGCAATTAAGTATTACTTCTACATCACGGCTTCAGAAAACGGGAAGTAGACAAAAATAAGAAAGAGCAGGCCAAGCAAAAGAAGCAGAAAATATTCAAGAGTGGAAGCGAATCAATTGTGGCCGAGAGTAGGCAACAACAGTGGGCCTTCTTTACAGCTAAGAAAAACACACAAGTGCACATCAAAACCCCGGATTCATGCCAAGTTAAATAAACCCCAAAACGAGAAAACCACCAACCGCAAACCAAATGGACCATAAAAATTTTAAAATAAAAAGGAAAGACCCAAAAAGGAAATAGTTCAAAGAAAAGAATGTGCAGAAGAAGACATGGAACGAGGAGCCGGCAAAAGTGAAAATGAGAAAGCTTAAAGCATAAATTTTTAAACCTTACTTGGCTCCGTTGAATTAAGAAAAACAAAGCACGAGGATTTTGGAGGTTAATTAATAGGAATTGCCGACTGCTAAAGATCAAAGGAAGCAGAAAGACAATAGTAATGATAGGAGAGAAAAAAAAATTGGTAAAATGGAATTATGTTTGTCTGGCGCTTTTGGTCGAACACTTTGCCTGTAATCATAATACAAAACGCGTGCGTTTAGCATAAGTTGGAGCGTTTCTTGGAGGATGTGTTTCTATTCTTCCTCATAATTATTAGTCCACATGAGTAAAAATACGCGGGGTTTCGATTTCACTTAAGTAATGGGTTAGTCCTTCTAACATATTACGATTTCATCCCTAAATTCTGACCTAATTGATGTGTTAGTACTTCTATTTTCTAAAATAAATAAATAAGTTTCTTTAATTATTATATGTTTAATATTTTAATTCTTCCATCAAAATAGAGAGACTAAAAAGACTAGATCATTTATTTTAATCAAAATAAAAGATCTAAATCATTACGTTTTTTTTTATGAAAATATTATAACATATCAATTTAAGTGTAAAACATCAATTTAAACAAGCATGAAAGACTTTTTATTTTATTTTGGCTGAAAATTAGCTCGTTTATTGATGAAAGGACTAGAATATTAAACATTAATAAATTAGAGCACTTATTCATATGTTTTCAAAAATAAAAGGATTAAAAAATTAATTAGATCAACTTTTAAGGGTGAAATTACAATTAATGTTAGTGTACTTTTCTGTTCATTTTTTAGGTGTGGCGGAGGTTTGATTGTGAATGGTTTGCAAATATTTTCCCTCCAACTTCTGAATGGCAGGCAGCAATGATCTCTTGATGGGCAATTTGGACATCCAAGAACCTGCTAGTTTGGGGGAAAAAATATGAAAAAACCAGCTCAAGTGGTGCTCCTGGCCTCGTTTTATGAGGAATGGACCAAGGCCGCAGCAGGTTAGTAACAAATGGGTGACTGTAGTGTTTGGGTTCCTCCACCAACAAGAACTTTGAAGGTGTTTGTTGATGCGTCAACAAGTTCAAGCACAAGTCATTTGCGAGTTGGTGTATTAGTTCGTGACTGTAATGCTCAATTTATTGTTGCTAGAGCTTGGAGATATGTGGGATTTTTTTTGCGCAAAAACAACGGAAGCTATACTAATCAGTGAAGCTCTTAGTTGGATCAAGGGTGAATTGTGGTACGATGTCATTGACTCATTGTTAAGTCCAATACTCAAATAGTGGTTCAATTCATTGACTCTATATAACTATGTCTATATTGGATGATTCTTCTTATGGTCTTAACTGTGCAAAACTGTATGACTCGTCCACCAAAAAAAGCCATCCAAATGGTCAACCATTTACACCGGAAGGAAGAGCTCATCCAGGGGATTCAAAATATGCCTTTACACTCTCTAGCTAACCATCAAAAAACTTCAATTTGTGTGCTTGAAGTTTTCGAGTCATGTGAGCTAAATTTCAACCTGTGGGATTTTTATTCTCCAATCAATGAACGACGAAATTGAGGCATTCATGGCCTGAGGAATCTCTTGGTGGCCTCAGATTGTACATCCGATCATCGGAGGCTACGATTTTGTCGGTGAAAGCTTCATGCTCTCTTGATCGGCATGTGAGGTTGAAGAAGGCTACTTTTGTTTATTTAAAATATAATCCTCGGAAATTTGTTTATTTTTTATTTAAATCTTTTTTTGGGACAATAACGAAAAAGAAAAAGTTTCTATCTAGCACCTACCACTCGTTCATTAGCATATAATTTTGAACTCTCAGATTTTGGCATGGCAAAGGATCAAATTGTACCATTTTTTACAAGTTCAACAAGCCAATTAGTGCCTCACAAGCCATAGAAGCGAACTGATATTTTTTTTTGCCAAACTTCAAGGGCAAATTATGTATTCTTCCTTCTCTTGCATGAATTAAACAACTATGATATTCGCCCCTATATTTAGGTCTTCTTGTAGTCATGATGTTACATTCTATAAATGGTTATCCACACCAGGGATTAAAGAAGACTGGTGCTTTGCTTTTTGTATTGTAGGTAAGGAAATAATTTACAGAAATGGTATGATTTAAAATCAATGCATTAGTTGTGCAATTATTGATTAAGCCATCATTGATTAAGCCAGATTGTCTAAACTAATTTTCTTTTTAAATAAAAAGATGCTTGTTTTGGTGATGTAAATATCATCATAAATAAATGGCTTATTATAATGCTAATTATACATCATCAACCCTTCTCCCTAAATAAACATCCTTAAAAAAAAAACCATGGGACTACATCAATTATAGTCCGTAAAATCAACGATATTTCTTTTTTTAAAAAAATCCCAACTTTTTATTTTAAAAAATCAATATAAATTTAATAGATTTATTCTGGAAATAATTTTTGTTGAAAAATTAGCTCATTCTAAAATTATAGACTATCTCATCCCTCTTAAATATTGGAATTTTTCTATCCGATTATTAAATAACTCAAACTAGGTAATTTTGATTTTTAAATACCAGAAGGCCACATTTATTTTAATCTTCATTCATATATTTCAATTTAGAATATTTAATTTTCTATGTAATTTGTAATAATTTATTAATATATTTTGAGTCTCATATCTATTTTAAATAAATTCAAAACATCCTTATAATTTATATTTCATCCAATCACCTCAAGGATGAAGCATCTAAAGTGATGGCTTTAGGCTCCTTGATTTCGCACTAAAAAATAAGTAGTAAATATATTTTTTAAAAAAATTACAATAACCTCTCTAAATTTTGTTATATTAGACTATCTTTTCTCTACTTTTTTGAAATAAATTCTTTTATCTCTGTGTTTTACATTAATTATACTAAAATATACTTCCGTCTATTTTTCTGTTGAAAAAAGCATTATGGTAACTAGTTTTTAAGCTTGAGGACCAAATGAGAATTTGCCCCTTCTTCCCCATCTAACAAGGACCAAAATGTAATTTGGCAAGCCACCTTCTTCTTGGCCTAAAGAAAACCCTAGCCGCCGCCTTCAATGCAACCAGCAGCCGCCGCTGCCTGAGCATCCTGCCAGGGCTCGTCGCAGATGCTGGTGGTCGGAACTCCACAAACAGAGAGAGAGAGAAGAATTTCCCTATATTTTATAATGGTCAAACTTTTTCAAATTTTTCATCATATTTTAAGCATCACCTCAAGTTCTTCATTACTATTAATTCCACCTCAAGTTGTTTACTACTGAGTTCAAAGGTTCGAATCCTAATTTAACCAAAAAAATTAATTTGCTGATAAAAAAATTCTAAAAAATTATCTGATATTCAAATTGTAAATATGGATGTTGCTTGTCTTGATGATTTTCATAATTGCAGGGTGGGGAAAATAGACAAACCAACTTCAGTTGAGCAAGTTTGGTCTCCGCTAGCAACACGTTAATTGTGATGCTGCTTTATTGGCGTCCTCTAACCGAACAGCTTCCTCTTTTAGTATGGTAGTGCGAGACATTGATTCTAGCAGCTGCAGTTAGG
>CATIWJ010174460.1:0-15288 GCA_949640765.1 Croton laevigatus | reverse complement strand
TTCATATAGTTAATCATATATGGGAATAGTTTTTCTTTATTTTTTCTAATACAGTTATCAATGGAATTCGAATATAGATGCATTTCTCAAAATTCGTCCAATATAAAATATATGGATTGTCAAATGAAAAGAATTCCCAACTGCATCGTTTGAATTTTAAAAGGAATCCATTTGGTTTCATAAACAAAATTTAATAATCTGCTTAAATGATAAAATCATGTAATTGATAAAAATATTTTGTGATTGGAATTTTTTTATTGCATATTTTTTACTTTTTTTTTTTTTTTGTATAAGTCGTGATTTTTACGAGTATTTTTAGCTAGTTTTTATTCACTTGTAAGCCTCCTAATAGTCATATTATTTTGATAAATCATGGAGTGCTAAACTTTATTTTTTTTAAATCAGCAAATTAGATTATTTTATTATTAAATATCCAAAAAAAAAAAAACTTAATATACTTGGACATTCTAAACCCAAAAATCCCCTAAAGAAGAACCCAACAGATAGATAAAAATTGATCTGGTTAGATTCATGGGTTCGATTACCCTTTTCTTCTTTCCACAAAGCTGTTGTGCCTCATGTATTGCCAAATTGTATCCATCTTAGTCCAGCCAATTAAGACATTATATTACATGAGTTCTCTCCATAATTATCATTTAATTGACTACCATGGTTTTTTTATTTTATTCAAATTCACTTTTTAGGTGCAATCAATGCAAAATTTGTTAATTTGAATGGAAGTAGAGTTCAAATTTAAAGTTGGGTGTCTTTTTTTTTTTTTTGACAAAATCTAGGATGTCCACACCTAAAATGCTCCAATATACTATAATTACATATTTTAAATTTTTTTGTTGCTACTTTAACTGATTGCCCCCACAAACACTCCAGTCAAGCTCCACTACCTTGACCAAAATTATTCTTTCTTAAAACCTTTTCATTACAATATATATTCAAAAAGTGAAATGATGACATGCCTCTAATGTTAGTCATAATGTCTTAAAAAATGATTAGAGATAATAAATAAAACAATTAAATAATCAAAACTTAACCCCAAAATATGTGTATCATTCCTTCTTGGTTGTTTCTTCTTCCCACTAAAGGTAATAAAATATAAATGGAAGACTTGACTGATACAAACTTTCCCATCTATATTATTATTACATTTATCCACTTAAAAATGATAGCTTTCTTTAATTAAACTATCATCATTTTCTCCAAAAAATATCGCGAATCTATTTCTAATGTTGAAAATCAAACTCATTTTCTCATATCATATGATATAATCTCAAAATATCGAAATCATGGACCAAAACTACTTTATCACGCGATACAATCTCTCCGTAAATTCAACTGACCGTTCACTCAACTCAATGGCATGTATAGTAATATTCCTAAACATCTAAGGGTAAATTCAATGGCCCCGTCCGAGAAAAGGATTGTCGTTTTGTAAGGGATCTAATAATTATATAGTGGAATAATGATGGTAGTCATCTACTGACGTGTCGTAACCAACCAATAAAATACACTAGGTATTAATTTTAATTACCTATAAATAATTAATAAGTGACTATTATTAATTATTTATATATAATTGAAATTAATATCGAGTGTATTAATTTTTTTAGTTGGTTACTATACGTCAGAGGATGAGGTGCCATCACTGTTTAAGCTGCGATTTAGTCTCGTTTTTTGAGGGTTACTACGAAATTATGCAAATTTAGGTTTATTGAAAATTAATCAAAATATATAGAAATGAAAAAAAAAAAGGTTTATAAGTTTGGAATTACAGGAATTATTTTTTTAGGAAATTACAGGAATTTTTTAGCTTGATATAAAGTGAAATTGTTTTTCTCGGCTTTTTGTCAAGTCAAAGTTATGAAAACGTAGAATTAACACTTACTACCTCCGTTTTCATGAGTTGTTTACATTTCCGTTTTTGGGTGTTTTTTGAGTTGTTTACATTTTCATTTACAGTAAGTTTTGTAATTGTTTATTATTATTTTTTTATTGGTATTGGTGAAAAAGTAATTTTTTTAAAGGGTTAGTAATTGTTTATTATTATTTCTGTATTAGTATTGGTGAATTGGTATTGGTGAAATAGTGAATGTAAAAAAATGAAAAAAAAAAACAGAGGTAGTATGGGTAATTAAATTTATAAGAAGTGTACAAAACAAATATTCACCAATATTCATGAGTAGACTTGACCCAGAGTTTTCAGTCTGAAGAAATTTTAGTTATCAACCAATGAAATCGAAGGCCGCCAATGACGTAGATATGGATAGGAAAGATGTTCAATTGGCTCTCAAACTTGTTTTTTAAAATAAAATAATTACATTTAGACAATAGAATTCAAATATTTTTCAGGTAATCAGATATATGGTTTTCAACAATTTGTAAATACTTTTGATAGTAAATATATACACTAGGTATCAATTAACAAAAACATGTTTAAATTCGAAAAAGTTGTGAAACAGTATATACTGTATGTTTCATGCCTGATTCAGATATGCTAATTATTAGAAGTTAAATATAGTGATGAGTGTGTTCAAAGCAATAATACTTCTATTTTAGAACAATTGTGACTTTATGACAAAATTCCGTTGTTAAATAATTGAGATTTTTGGTTTTTTTTTTAAATTAGAACAATTATGTCATTTATCTTATAGTGGATGTAATTTGTCTTTAATGCACGTGGGATCCACTTAAGTAGATGTGAGTTGTTACTTTTTAGGGTAGAGTGTGAAGAAAATTATAGGAAAAAAAGAAAGTAGTCAATTATTTTAGAAGGTTAGAAGGGAGGTAGTATAACATCTTAGCATTAATTTAAAACAATTAACAGCTACTACCTCCGTTTTCATGAGTTGTTTACATTTCCATTTATAGTAAGTTTTGTAATTGTTTATTATTATTTTTTTATTGGTATTGGTGAAAAAGTAAGTTTTCTAAAGGATTAGTAATTGTTTATTATTATTTCTGTATTAGTATTGGTGAAAAGTGGGTTTATATTGGTATTGGTGAAATAGTGAATGTAAAGAAATGAAAAAAAAACAGAGGTAGTAATTAAAATAGCTACACTTGAACTGTTTTTGTAGAACAAGGTCTTAATCTGAATGCAGGGATAAGAAAAGACATAACAGGGAGCAAAATTACCCTTCGATAAACTTATTCCATATATAAGATCAAAACAATCAGCTTGGCTCCCATGACCAAGGCTACAGTTTAATTTATATGATTAACTAGATTTTTATTCCGTCATTTTTTGTTGTTGTTGTTGTCCTTGTCCTTGTCAGTTGTGAATCTAGAAAATATATAATGGGGTTGCAAATAAAGTATGTTGAATTAGAAAAAAAATAAATTTCATTTCCTATAGATTTTTCACAACTCTTTATTTTTATAAACGTTTCCCTTGTGCTTCTCTAATTTTATGAGATTCTTCACTTAATTATGGTTCTAATTTTGAACAGTTAATTATTGTACAAAACTGTCTAATGGGAATGCAATCAGTCAATGCAGTACTTCTTTAGTATTAGCCTGATAAATTAGTGAATTCTGAGCTATAATGATAGTTCAAAATCCAACTGAAGTGCCAAGCCTACCATGTGAAGAAACCACTATCAAATTCTAATCCGATAAGAATTTATGGCCTCCGAAAATTCGAATTTCGAATAGGCGATCAATCTTTGGCCGTAAATCTAACTGTTCATTTTTGCAATTCTAACACTACGGGGCCTCAAATGAGGTAAAACCAAGCTTACCATGTGAAGAAACCACTATCTAATTCTACTCCGATAAGAATTTATGGCCTCCAAAAATTTGAATTTTGAATGGGCTATCGATCTTAGGTTGGAAATCAAATTTTTGCAATGCTGACACTAGGACCCTCAAATGAGAAAAAAACAAACCTAAGATTTGAAGAAACAACTATCAAACTCTAATCTGATAAGAATTTACGGCTTCCGAAAATTCAGGTTCGTGTTGTAAAATCTTGCCCAAAACCCGCTTTTTTCGAGTCAAGTTTCGGGACAGGTCGATTTTTGACATGTAACACCCCATCTCGGTCTATGGGTAAGCCTCAATGGAGTGTTACCTGCTGATATTGGAGCTGAGTTTTATACCTTTAATTTAAGCCTTTGAATAAATTATACTTGACAAAATTATTTTCAATTTTTACTTAGCCATGTTTTAGGTTCAATTCTTAGGAAATTTTGCCATAGCTCCGCTACACATACAACAGCGACTATTCACTGAATCCTGCATGAAAAATTCACACAAACACTTCGGCAAACCATCCTTATACCCTCACTCCTCATATAGACCGAAATTAGGCACATCAAACATTAATATCAACTAAATTCCAAACCAAGTAACAATTTTAGATGTTCTAAAGTTTAATTTTACACTAGTATTTATATGAGAGTAACTACTATGTTTATATACATACCACTACTATCGATCAAATACAAATAAAAAGTAACCTTAATGTTGCCTGAAGATGCCGGTAGACTGACGTTGGCTATCTACTTCAACTATTGCTATTAACCTGCGAGTTACAGAAAATAACTCGTTGAGCTTTGTTGCCCAGTGGGTACTTTAGCTATTGGAAAGAAATAATTTGGAAGGAAATTTAAGAAAACCAATAACAATCAATTCACATTTAGTTAACTAGTATTTAAAGAAAATGAACAAAATTATAAATGTTTCATGCAAATAAATATATGTATTTACCAATTTAGTATTTTATTTACTTTGCTCTACTAGGTAAATAGCTGAACACTGGGATAAGACATCCAAATAAATCCAATAATGGACACATACCCAATAATTACAGTACAATAGTACTAAAATCACTGAATAGATTTCCATATCAAATGTCAAATACTAGCCAGGCACGCATTGTAGGTAGCCAGGCCATTAGCAAATAAACAGGCGTCATTCCATAGCAGTAAGCCAATATCAATTATACTGTGGATTGCTTTTCAGTCAATATATGAAGCGTCATACCCTTACCGCCTGATTCGACCAAAACCAAGTAGAGCTTTATGTTTGCAAATATTTGTTATGTATTTAAATTTAGGGGGTTTGATTAATTACTATTTATCCACAAATAACATGTTGACTTTTCACGTAATCGCAACTAATCACATATTCTTGGACCGTTAGTCTATATTTAATCATTTGAACTCATTTTTATCATTTCTCATTCGCTTTAGATATTTCTTAAGTGTACTTAGAAAATACACCATGTGAAAGGTAATTTGCAAAGTGAATAGAAACAAAAATACCAAATGAATAGTAACGCGCAAAATGAATAGTATTTTGACGAACGTTGGCGACTTAAACGGGATAGTATATGACCCATTCAAGGTCACCTTAGGTACCCTAAATAGGTCTTATACTATCCTTTAAGTGTTGGTAGACACTTACAAAATTCCATTTAAGATTTCAAGAGTTTAGGCATTAAAAATTTAAGGGTACAAAAAGTGGCACAAATGGTTCCTTTAAGGACACCATTCGGCCTTTTCAAGCAATAAATGGGGGAATTGTATTTTTTTCTTGTAAAAATCATTTAAGACTTCTTACAACATATTATTAAGGGATTTGAAGTCCTTTTTCCAAAACTCAATTGGAATTTTTATTTAAAATTCATCAAAGTTTAAGTGCCTTAAAGAAATTTTAGTGCACTTTGATTTAAATGATTCCTTTTATATTTCAAATGACAACTTAGCAACCTAAAACACATACACACACCATATACACATCAAAACATAGTATTGTTATACTTAAACCATTCGGCCAACATGGAAAATAATTGAAGAAAATTAACAATTTCTAAAGTTAAAGTGTCAAACCTTAAATTCAAGCTTCCTTAGCACTTTAATGACCTTCCTTGGCTTGTTCTTGTTGATTTCCTACACATTCCACATCTTTACATAATCAATAAAAGTCCTAGGTATGGAAACCATAAGCCTACCTAAGCAATTCCTATGGATTTTGTCAAAATTTATACTTAATTAAGCTTAAAACACCATTTTTCACCATTTCCCACTTCATCTTCAACTTCCACCGAGAACCCTAATTTTTTCACCATTCTTCCATGTTAGGGTTCATATTACATACTTAGGAAATTAATTATTCAAGCCTAAATACATGTTGTAGATTACATAAAACTTAAAAGCTTAACCAAAACCAATGAAAAACTAACTTAAAAGTGGAAAGTACCTTGAAATTTCTATTTCCTCTCTTTCTTCCTTGGGCTGCCGCGGTAGCTATGGAAAATGGCCAATTATTTATAGGCAAAGTTGGACAATGTACATCTATGCTTATTTGTTCCCACTTTTTGATTGGTTTCCAAAGTCAAAGTATGCTTGTTTATTGGCTAGTATTAATGTCAATGCTTCCCACCTTAAAATTTCACCTAACCTACCCTAAAATCACGACAATGGATCACATGGAAAGTAATTAAGGCAAATGACAAAAATGCCCTTCGTAAAAATCCTGGCGTATCTTTTTATACACGTGTTTTCAAAAAATTCTGTGACGCTTCGTTTGTGACCAGTAAACTCCCGAGATTTCATATTTGAAATCCATTATAAGCGTTATTAAGACCCTACGTAACTTTTCAAAAAATTCCGCTTAAGTCCTCGACACCTCCTATATAGCCAGCTGAGCCCCGTTGGCCTACTTTTGCCTCCGGATGCAATGATCATCATTCCAAACTTTTATTTATCATATATTCTTTATTATTTACATGTATTTACATTTTCCCATAAGATTTCCAATCTCGATGTCCCGGGGTCACACGCGACCTTGGTGCTTACCCGATGTCTCCAACAAACGGGCATTACATGACAAGTCTAGGTGAGAGTGTCATCCTTTAAATTTTTTCTAAAATTTATTGGAATTTTAATGGTGGCCCTATAACTAGAGCTGTGAAAAGCTAACCCGACCCGAATGATCCAACCGAAACCTACATTCATCCGACTGAATTATAACTATGATATTGGGTTTCCAAAATTAAACTGACCCAAACCGATGTTCATCCAACGTCCCATTAGGCTTGACAATACATAAATTCGAACCAATCCGCAACCAACCAAAGTATCCAATAACTTTGGCCCATACTCGACCCACTACCTAGTTTATTGTTGATCTTATTAGCTCCAAAAATATACATTTATTGTCTCCAAAAATTTAAATCCAAAAGAAAATTTGAACGCATTTGATCCCGAAAAAAACCGAGACTCATCAAATTCGAATTTGATTGGAATTGAACCCGATACTCGTTTGATCCATATTTGACCCAAACTCAAAGCACACCCAATCCAAACCTGTTCAAAGTTCAAAACTCTTTAATTCGTTACTCCCACTCCATTCAAAAGCTCTTCATCTCTAAGACTCCAGGCACAACTCTTCATCTCCTACAACTCCATGCACGCTTTATCTCCCACAACTCGACACACGCAATAATGGAATGCCTCGATTTCGAATCCCTAATGGTTTCCTCCACACAACATCGAAAGGTTAGTATTGACGTGCTAAACATTGTGTTTCTCTCTAATTTGCATTTTTTTGGCTTGGAACAATGAAGTAATCGTCAACTTTTCTTCGTATAATCTTCAATTTATACTAACTAAAGAAGCATGAATGGTAATTTTCTCTTATCTATTACATTCTCTTTTTTTTTCTCATTTTTTCTCAATTTTAGGGTTTTTGTGTTGATTTTGCATTGCAGTTGTTATTTTTTCCTTATTTGCTAAATTTAGCACTAAAAATTTAAGATATTTTTGGAGTTGGAAATTGTAGAATTCATAGTTTGATTTTCTATTTTCCAGAAGAGTTAAATTCGCAATGTTGAATGCCATAATTTGTGTTGTGTATACTTTAGAAAAATCTGTGATGATAATTTGCGTTGAATGTTTGCATTGTGCAATTTTTTATATTTTTCTCATGTTTCATTTCAGTTGCAAGTGTTCAATATAAGCTTAATTGGTTTTTGAGTTTGATTTTTAATTGATGTCGATTATAGAACTGCTTTTTTTTATTATATTGGTACACTTATTTGTAATTTAGCAAAGCTTAATTTGTGTTCTTTAGGAGAGGTATTAGTGACCAAGCTTGGCTAATCATTGACTTATTAAAGTTTTATTTTGCATTTGGTAAATGGAAAACATTTTCTAGATTGAATTTTTGGTATAACTCGTGTCCTATTGTCAGAATAAACCTAAGCAGCCAGTGAAACTATCTTTGGACCTGAGAAAGATCACTGATTTAAAATTGAGCGATGCCAATAAGAGTTTGATGGACTCTTCGATTTTTAAAAAACTCATAAAAGTTGAAAACCGGAGGGAGAGTTCGAAAACTCTTATCCATGCATTAATTAAGGCTTTTTGATGGAAAGAAGACATTTGTCTTCAACAATCAAACAACTTTTCAGTTTTTTTCTCGAGAGGTTGTTGAAGTCCTCGATATTGAAGATATCGGGACTGTTTATGTTGCCCCCGACAGTAGGCCACCTGCTCCTCCTTATATTGTTGAAATGGGAAATAAGTTTAATATAGACTGCAATCTTATGAAGTCTACAGATCTTAGGAAACTTTTGACTGAATTGAATGTTGAAGATGAAAGTGGAAGAAGGTTGCTCAAGAAATTGCTGTCCCTTATGTAACTGATCAAGTGCTCTTACCTGCATCTATTTACAAGCTTGTTTATTCGAAACATTGGCTGGTAGCTGATGATCTTGAGGTGGTCAGTTCAGTGAACTGGGGAAAGCCATGTTTGATAACCTTTGTATAGCTTTGAACGATTCAAAAACTGAGCCGGTACAAAAGTCGATCAGCTTGGTTTCAACGAAGCTACTTCTATTTTGGAGGTACCTTTTTTTTGCTTTCTATCATAGTAAGAATATGACTATCTATCTCTAGTTTGGGAGGAATTTTTTTTTTTTTGCTTTCTATCATAGTAACAATATGACTATTTATCTCTTTTGAAAGGGGTAACTTTGTTTACTAGAAATGCCCGTTAACTACACTGAACCCCCTAACTAAGTTCTTACACCCCAACTAATGATTGAACCCCCTAACTATGCTGAAATTAGTATTGTTAGATGCTACATAGTAAGTACTGTTGTTGGATGCTACCGCATAAGTACTTGTTTTTATCCATGTTTATGTTTTAAGTTTTTGTGGTTGCTGCTCTAAAGTTTCCAGATCAAGAATATGTAAATCAAGACGAAATCTCTCTTGCCCCTTTTCTCATCCTTCACCACAATATGCACAAATCTCATTAAGTTGATAGCCACATTGGGAGAGGTTGGATTTTACAGCATGTGGAACTGGCATTATATATTGATTAGCTATTGAACTTAACATATCAGCTCCTTTTTGGGGTTCACCATCTGTGATGAGTCACCATTCACAGTGATGAACAGATTGCATTAGGTATTGAAATTAGTTATTGAACTTTACTTCAATTTCAATGATAAACAGAGAACATTAGGTATTGAAATTCTTTGAAATGATTTTACAAGATTCAGCCAATTTTTTTTACTGTGGAATTTGGTGTTCATCTTTCATATTTTTTTTTGTAGAAAACTAGTATAGGTTTTTAGTTCGGATTTGTTGATACACCTGCACAGGTGAGTTGGTGTCAAACCATTATCTAGGTTCAGATGATGTGGCATTTAACCCTGTGACTATTAGAAATGTCTTAGGTTTTTTTTATGGTAAATCCAACTTTTTCTCTTTTCATGCTCTCTCTATGGTAAGTTATTTTTTTTTCTCGATAGTTCCAACACTAGTAAATTAGACTCTATCATGGCTTACTGTCAACTTCATAGACAATGTTATGTTAGACCTACAAATTATAAGATCTATAGATAACGAATACCAAGATAAAAACAGACACTTTTTATTCTTTAATTTGGAGAAGTGTCCTATTAATACAAAGGAAGTTCTTTCCCCCATTTTATTTCTGTGCCACTTCAGGTGAATCCTTTTTTCCTGAAAGAAGGGAATGTAGCTTTATAGACCCAATTTATTTTTCTATTCTAGTCTTCTTCAACTTATGGTTTTCATTGGCGTCATTCCATTAATCATGCAACTAGTTGCTGCCTAATTTATTCTTCTACCATGTTTTGCGGGATGGAAAGTAGGAGAAATTTTATAGAATGAGTAATGAAATGTCTAAGCGAGAAAAAAAAATACTTTTGGTAACTAAGTAAAAATTTTATTGAAGTCACAAAATATTTATCCATATAAGATTGTGTTAGGCACTCATTTATGAAAGGATACCATCCATTTGGCTGGAGGTACAGCCAGAATTTTCTAATCCTCCCATCCAGAAGTACAATTCTCGAGGATTTATGATTGAAAACGGGATAAACTAACCCCCAATCAGGTATACACTCTTGTATTATTTTATATATTTATTTTGAGTAAATGCACTTAATTATTTTTTCCTTTCTTCAAATAATTTCATGCTCATTTTGTGGATCTCAAAGTTTGTCTTTGGCGAAGGATAGAGCTTGCTCTTCAGCTCCCTCTTTGATGGAGGATGTAAGCTCTCTGGTACCTTTGGTGGAGGTTGTAGGAGAGGATGTAAGAGAGGATGCTTCGTGCTCTTTGGTCTCCTCTTTGGAGGATGCCTGTGCAACAGAGGATGAAGCTTAAGAGGATGTAGAGGAAAGCATCTTGAGCTGCGTAGGCATCCTTTGCATCCTTTTAAGCGTCCTCTGCTTCATCTTGAGCGCATCCTCCAAAGAGGAGACCAAAGAGCACGAAGCATCCTCTCTTACATCCTCCACCAAAGGTAACAGAGAGCTTCAATCCTCCACCAAAGAGCGAGCCGAAAAGCAAGCTCCATCCTCTGCCAAAGTCAAACTTTGAGATCCATAAAATGGGCATGGAATTATCTGAAGAAAGGAAAAAATAATTAAGTGGATTTACTCAAAATAAATATATAAATAAATACAAGGTTGTATACCATATTGGGGGTTAGTTTATCCAGTTTTCAATCATTAATCTTTTGGAAACTGTACTTCTGCATGGGAGGATCTGAAAATTCTGGCTGTACCTCCGGCTGAATGGGCAGTATCCTTTCATAAATGAGTGCCTAACACAATCTCATATGGATAAATATTTTTGTGATTGCAATAAAATTTCTACTTACCAAAAGTTTTTTTTTTTTCTCACTTAGACATTTATTAGACATGCTATAAAATTTCTCTTATGCTCCGTACCGTAAAACATGGTAGAAGAATAAATTAGGCAGCAACTACATGTATGATAAATGAAATAACGCCAATGAAAACCATAAGTTGAAGAAGGTTAGAACAGAAAAATAAATTGGGTCTATAAAGCTACATTCCCTTCCTTCGGGAAAAAAGGATCCACTTGAAGTGGCACAAAAATATAATGGGGGAAAGAACTTCCTTTGTATTGATAGGACACTTCTCAAGATTAAAAGCGTGTCTATTTTGATCTTGGTATTCGTTGTCTCTAGATCTCATAATTTGTAGGTCTAACATGACATTGTCTATGCAGTTAATAGTAAGCCATCATAGAGTCTAATTTACTAGTGTTGGAACTATCTAGAAAAAAAAAAAAAAAACTTGCCATAGAGAGAACATGCAAAGGGAAAAAATTGGATGCACCAAAAAAAAATTACCTAAGACATTTCTAATAGTCACAGGGTCAAATGCCACATCATCTGAACCTAGATAATGGTTTGACACCAATTCACATATGCATGTGTATCAACAAATCCCAGCATTAACCAAAGAACTAAAAACCTAGACTAGTTTTTTGCAAAAAAAATATGAAAGATGAACACCAAATTATGTTCCCCATGGTCAAAAAAATTGGTTGAATCATGTAAAATCATTTCAAAGAATTTTAATACCTAATGCTATATGTTTATCACTAAAAATGAAGTAAAGTTCAATAACTAATTTCAATATCTAATGCGATATGTTTATCACTGAGAATAGTGACTCATCACAGATGATGAACCCCAAAAAGGAGCTGATATGTTAAGTTCAATAGTTGATCAATACCTAATGCCAGTTCCACATGCTGTCAAATCCAACCTCTCCCAATGTGGCTATCAACTTAATGAGATTTGTGCATTTTACGGTGAAGGATGAGAGAAGGGGCAAGAGAGATTTGTTCTTAATTTATGTATTCTTGATACGGACACCTTAGAGCGGCAACCACAAAAACTTAAAACCATAAACATGGATAAAAACAAGTACTCATACAATAGCATCCAACAATAGTAGTTACTAAGTATAATCCAACAATACTGATTTCAGCATAGTTGGGGGGTTCAATCATTAGTTGGGGCCTGAGAACTTAGTTGGGGGATTCAATGTAGTTAGGAGCGTTTCTAGTAAACAAAGTTACCCCTTTCAGTAGAGATAGATAGTCATATTGGTACTATGATAGAAAGCCAAAAAAAGGTACCTCCAAAACCATAGATAGATAGTCATATTGTTACTATGATAGAAAGCAAAAAAAAAAGTACCTCCAAAATAGGAGCAGCTCCCTTGAATACATGATGATTAGCTTCTTTACCAAGCTCGTTTTTTGAATTGTTCAAAGCCGTATAGAGGTGGTCAAATATGGCTTTCGTCTAGTTCACTTAATTGACCACCTCAAGATCATCAGCTAGCAACCAATGTTTCGGTTGAACAAGCTTGTAATTAGATGTAGGTAAGAGCTCTTGATCAATGACATAAAGCGACAGCAATTTCTTGAACAACCTTTTTCCACTTTCATCTTCAACAGCCAATTTAGTAAAAAATTTCCTAAGATCTGCAAACTCCATAAGATTGTAGCTTTCATTAAATTTATTTCCCATTTCAACAATATAAGGAGAAACAGTTGGCCTTCTGTTGGGGGCAACATAAACAATCCCTATATCTTCAATACCGAGGACTTTAGCAACCTCTCGAGAACAAAACTGAAAAGTTGTTTGATCATTAAAGACAAACATCTTCTTTCCATCAAAAGCCTTGATTAATGCCTATATAAGAGTTCCCGAACTCTCTCTCTGGTTTTTAACTTTTATGAGTTTTTTGAAAACCAAAGAGTCCATCAAAATCTTCTTGGCATCGCTCAATTTCAGATTAGTGATCTTTCTCAGGTTCGAAGACAGCTTCACTGGCTGCTTAGGTTTATTCTAGACAAGAGGACATGAATTATACCAAAAATTCAATCCAAAAAATGTTTTCCATTAATCAAATGTACAATAAATCTTTAACAAGTCAATAAATCAATGATTAGCCAAACTTGACTGCTGCTGCCCTCTACGCATAACTATCGAGGTTATTTAAATCTAGCAGTGGTAGATACATCTGCAATGTTATTAGAGCTGTTGGGAAGTATCACTGATCCCAACACATAAAGCAAGAAAGCTTTCACATGAGGTTCCAAATTATCATCAGAAATTTTGGGTTGCACCCCATAGGCTCTCTTCAATTTCTGTAGGTTAATGGCATGACAACCTTTGATGTCCAGCAGCTGAAAAATTACTAGAAGCCATTGAAGAAGTTCATAGTGTTTAAGGTCTTCGGGTGAGGTTTCCTTGTTTTCTCTCACTGAAAGTCCCTTCAAGAACGAAGGCTCTAATACCAATTGTAAAAAGGCAATGGCAGAGCAAGCTTAAAAGGATAGGTAAAAAATGAGAGTTTATCAATTAACTTCTCACTTGTAGATTTGATTGAAAGAATTAGCTTATATATAAGCTAGTAAGAACAACAAAATTAAAATTTAACTTAAACAATAAATGTTAAATAAGTATTACGTAATAAATACATTACCTGTGACTTATTGTTTAAACATAAAAGTGATAAATATCACATGTGATAAATGTGATATAATTTGGTAGGTGACTTGGTACAATGTAATAACAAAATAAATTCCAAGTAACGTCTCACATCGTCTATCAAATTTGGTTACGGATTTGGTAACGTAAATCCATTAAAGGCTATTGATCCAGGTCTTGTGTATGAAGCATATAAACTTGACTACATACAAATGCTTTGTAGCGTGTCTGGGTATAACAAAAGCATTATTAGATGCATTTCAGGAGATAATAGTGCAAGTTGTGGCATGAAAGTTTTCCCTAAGAATCTGAATTACCCTTCTATGGCTACCCAAGTTGCAGTCAACGAGTCGTTTTCAATAAAGTTTCATCGAACAGTCACTAATGTTGGTGTCGCTAATTCCACTTATAAAGCAAGTATAAACGGAACTTCTAATCTTAAAATAACAGTGGAGCCTCAAGTGTTTTCTTTTATGTCTATAAATGAGACGAAGTCATTTGATTTGACAGTTGTTGGAGAAGGGTTGATTGAAGAGCAACAGATAGTATCTGGATCACTGGTGTGGTCTGATAGTATTCATTTTGTAAGAAGTCCAATTTCTATTTACACATTCCAAATTGAATGATCTTTTTTGAGTAATTTTTGTTTTGGTTTTGTTTTTTCTTTGCCTAGTTTTTTTTTAAAAAAAAAGATATCTTTGCCGTATTTTCCATCCTTTTTCTATGAAATAGAATGTAAGTGACTGAATTTATCCTTCATTCGCATGCTTTTTAAGAAAGCCTTACCTTCTCCAGGTGCAATGCACCAAACCATTGACAAGTTAAAAAAAAAAAAATTCAAATTGAGGGTATTCTTGAAAATATACTGGGTTGGGAAAGGATAAAATTAGCCTAAATATTAAAAGCTGATTGATGTATGAGAGCAATCTATAAATCGGGTGTAGACAACACCTAACTATGAATGCTAACTAATCCGGATTTGGATACTGCAGAGATTCGTTAAGGGTAGGAATTCTTAGATAGACAGTCTACCACCTCATTTATAGACTAAAATATCATATTTTGCCACCTATTGAAATTGTGCCATGCTATTCTATTTTTAAAATTCAATGAAAAAATTTAACTAAGGTAAAAATTAGTAATAAAAATTAATTACTCTTCATCGCCAACCTAATCCTCTCACCCTGCAATGATAGCAAATTCTTGATGTGATTAATCTATTCTCTACTAATTTCCAACTATCTTTTAGATACTAAATCATACACAAATGGATAAAAAAAGTAGCCATTCTTGAGTTTACTTGAAACTTTCCACTGAAAGAAGTTCAAAATCTTTTTCTTGGCCATTGATATGTGGAAAACTCTTCCATTGCTCCAATTCACAGCTGTTATTTTTCAATTTCACAGCGTAAACAAGTCTAACGATTGATTGGTTGTTTTTATGATAAATCATAGTAATATTTAC
>CATIWJ010174417.1:0-15863 GCA_949640765.1 Croton laevigatus | reverse complement strand
GTCCGGCGTCAGTCGGAGATGTTCTTGGCATGCATGAGCTCCTCTCAGTCTTCCCCACCATCCTATAAGCTCAGAATTTCGATTTAATACACAGATTTTGATCTCAATTTTTGAAATTTCCTTTGCTTTTTCGGGTGCTCTGTTTCTCTGTTCTTCCTCTCTAAGTTTTCTTTCTTTTTTTTTTTTTTTGTTTTGCTCTTAATTGTTTCTTGTCTGATTTGTGATCTCAGATCACAAATTTCAACTTTCATTAACTTCCTCTTTTCCCTAATCTTATCATATATATTATTTAATTAATAAAATTTTTTAATTATAATTATTATTACTATTATTATTATTATTATTATTATTAATTTTTATTTTATAATTTTTAAATTATAAATTATTATTATTATTATCGAAAATAATATTTACACTAGTCCGTACGACACCGTCCATACTAATTTGCAAGTATTACAGAAAGTAAGTTCATGGTTAGGTTTCTCTCGTCGAATACTTAAATTTCACATACCCATAACCCATCTGCTTCGATCGGTGCTAAAATCTGAAAATGAGTTTTGAATTTGGTTAATTTTGAAATGATACTTGGCCTAAGGAGGAAGAAAGTAAAAGTTTCACTTTGGACCTTGTCTGAAAATTGCATTTTGGCACTTAAAATGTGTGTGTAATTGGAGTGTTTAATAGATTGCTCGTAAAGTTGGATGTTGCATTAGGGAAAACTAGAAAAGTTTAGGGGTAGTTTAGGGGGTGAATTTGTGTATTTGGCCTATCTTAAAATATTATATGTTCTACATAATACTACTACTATACACTTGTTTCCTAAATAAACCCTTTAGTTTAAGGCTAGTTGCACTGAGGTCCTTGGCGGAAAAAGTCCAAACTAAAAATTTCTAAGGCCCATGGCAAAAAAGGGCTAACTAAAAATTTCCAACCCATAGACAAAGTCCAAAAAAAATTAAGGGGTTGTTTTATATACGTCCGTTAATTCAAACCTATAATCCAAATCGTCAACTAAAAGTATTACAAAAGACAAAACAGCCACTCATCTTTTATTTTGAAAGGCAAGGCCATAAAAAAAATTAAAAAATAAAACAAAAATATTTATGAATGAAAATAACAGGTAACACAGAAACCTTACGACAATCAATCGACGGAAACCTTACACAACCAGTCGATTACTGAGGAACAGCTGAAGGGGACGATGGCTGGGCTTTGCAACCGATCGAAAAACTGACAGAATAATGATAGAAACGTAAGCTTCGAAATCGCTTGAAATGTTGAAGATTATCCGATGAGTTTCAGTGCATAATAAAAGATTTTCAGGTTAGATTCTAGAGTTTTCGTCGATTTTCTGAGAATGATGAAGGCTAGTGTGACTGGTCTGAGAGCTTTCGTTGATTTCCCTATGAAAATCATAAAGTTTCAGTTTGTTTTACATGCTTCAGTTTATGTCAAGTATCACCGGAGTAGATACCAGTTGCAAAAACTTTGGTTTTTGATGAGTTTCAGGGATGAAATGTGAAGCAGAAGCATTTTTGGCGAGCTTCATGCCGGTGTCATGAAGGTTTCCGTCTGAAAATTTCCACAGAACATGAGGCAAACATTTTTTTAATCTCGCCGAAAAATTGTAATCGCTGAAATTAGCACTAGAGCATTACAGGGAAATTTAGGGTAGCAGAAATCTCACCGAAAATTGGTTGTATACTCATCATATACCTTTATAAACTTGTAGGCAATAAATAACCTGTTGACCTTTTAGCAACTAAAAGATGGTAAATTCGTTGGCTAATAAAAAATTCAAGGTGCGGAATGTGTTAGGTTTGTGAAAGATGGAATATGAAGAAGAAGTTTTATAGTGGTTCGGATTTAATCAATCCTACATTCGCTTCTCCAATGTCATTAAGAATTGGGTTCTACTAAACAAACAAGAATACAATGAGGTTTTCTAAGCTAATCTCAAACATAGTATAACTTAAACCTTTATAAACTATTGAGTTTGAAGCTCACTCAATGAATTATCAACAAAGATGTTAAGTGTCCTAATTCACTCAACTAACTATGCAACAAAGATGTTGAGTTTATAACTCACTCAACTAACTAACAATGAATTATAATGAAAGAGAAGAAAAGAAATTATAATAAGGTTGTTTTACATTGAAGCTCTAATATCTAATTGATATTTTGTAATTAATCAACTTTCATATGGCTATATGAGAGGATATTTATTTCCAAATTAGAGAATATAGCTGTTGCACCTTAGATTTGAAACTTTGTTGAAAATAGGCACGTAGCATGCGGGACAAAAAGGTAGTGTGCAATACGTCTCAATCTGATATATAATGGTCATTGCAGACACGGTTCCCGCTGCTATTACTAGTCGTCGGAGCATGTAGCACATGAAACAAAAGTTCTCTTTGCTCTCGGGACTGTTCTAGCACATGCAATGTGCGAAACACTATGACGTAGTGTGAGAGACATGATGTAGTGCAAAAGACAATAAAGTAGTGCAAGAGACACTTATAAATTTTCAGCAGTTTAATTTCTTAAGTAAGTTTAACTTAGATTTCTCGAATATGATGTCCACACTTGCTAGTGAAATAGATTAATATACTTCACATATTATTATATTTGAACAAAATTCAAAACAAAATAATAATTTGCATCACTTCTAATTAAAAGACCAAAAAATTAACTTCCGTTGCCGGGAATCGAACCCGGGTCTTTCGGGTGAGAGCCGAATATCCTAACCGACTAGACTACAACGGAATTTTGACCATTTGCTCGATATGTAAAGCAACTTTGTTCTAGGGCCGATAGCTTAACACTGAAAATCTATTGTCCGGTCAAAACCTGACAAAAGGAGGGTTTAAGCTCGCCGTGACTGGCTGTGAGCTCCAATGGAGGCAATGAGATACATTGGCATTCATTCTCCAACACTACTTGCTCCTCCAATTCTTCCCACAAAATCTCCCAAACTCATTTCCACTACCACCTGCTCTGCCAGCAGATGGGCCGATCGCCTCCTCAGCGACTTCCAATTCTTCAACACCACCTCTGACACCTCCTCCGACCTCCACAATTCTCTATCCTCTTCCACCGCCACCCTCACTCCTCCTTCTCCTCCTCTCATTTCCCCGCCTGACCGCTACGTTTCTATTCCTCTCCATTTCTATCAGGTAATTCAATTCCTCTCTTTATCTTTATACGGAATTTGGACATTTTCCGATATACTAAAATTTCAGCTGTATAACAGGTGTTAGGAGCTGAGTCACATTTCCTAGGAGATGGAATCAAGAGGGCCTATGAAGCTAAGGTTTCTAAACCTCCTCAGTATGGATTCAGTCAAGACGCACTGATTAGCCGGAGACAGATTCTTCAAGCCGCTTGTGAAACTTTATTTGACCATGAATCAAGACGGGAATACAATCAAGGCCTCGTTGATGACGAGCAGGGTACTGTCATCACTCAAGTTCCGTGGGAGAAGGTATGCTAACTTCACTCCCTCCTCGTTTCGTTATTTTTTAGGATTGAAGGAAATTGAGGTGTTCGGTAGTTGAAAATTGAATGGGTTTTATTATTGTAGGTTCCGGGGGCTCTTTGTTTATTGCAAGAATCAGGGGAAATGGAGATTGTTAACCAAATTGGAGGGGAATTGCTCAGAGAGAGGCTGCCTAAGTCTTTCAAGCAAGATGTGGTGTTGGCTATGGCTCTTGCTTACGTGGACATGTCTAGAGATGCTATGGCATTGAACCCTCCTGACTTTATTAGAGGTTGTGAGATGCTCGAGAGAGCTTTGAAACTCCTTCAGGTATTATATTAAGTTGCATTTGCTAATATTTTGTTGATTAATTAACTGTATGTTTTCCAGTGCTACTATTGATTGTATATATATGGTTTTTCAATTTATGTAGGAGGAAGGGGCCAGCATCCTTGCGCCGGATTTACAAGCACAGATTGATGAGACATTAGAGGAGATCACTCCTCGGTACGTCCTTGAACTTCTAGCCTTACCGCTTGATGATGAATATAGGATGAAACGGGCAGAGGGTCTCCAAGGAGTGTGTAATATACTTTGGGCTGTTGGCGGAGGAGGAGCTGCCCCTGTTGCTGGAGGATTCACTCGCGAAGATTTCATGAATGAGGCTTTCTTACACATGACAGCATCTGAGCAGGTAGTGTCGGTTCGGCATGTTTGCCATTTATGATTGGTGGTTATTGTGTTATTGATTTCTTTTTGTTATTTCTCATATGAAAGGTCGATCAATTTGTAGCCACACCAAAGCATATTCCCCCAGAACACTTTGAATTGTATGGAGTGGCACTTGCCCTTGTTGCTCAAGCTTTTGTTGGTAAAAAGCCTCATCTTATCCCAGATGCTGATAGGCTATTCCAACAACTTCAAATGAAGGTAACATCACAAGTGAATGCTGTATCTCTCTATAATCCCAAGCAAAACTATGAGATGGACTTTGCATTGGAGAGGGGTCTTTGTTCACTTCTTGTAGGGGAGGTTGATGATTGCCGTGCATGGTTGGGATTAGATAGTCCTACTTCTCCTTACAGGAACCCAGAAGTTGTTGATTTTGTGATGGAAAATTCACAGGATGATGATCTCAAGGATCTACGTGGACTTTGTAAACTGTTGGAGACATGGTTGATGGAAGAGGTTTTTCCTAGATTTAGAGACACCAAGTACATACAATTCAAGCTTGGAGACTATTATGATGATCCTGCTGTCCTGAGATATTTAGAAAGAGGTGGTCATTCACCCTTGGCAGCAGCAGCAGCCATAGCAAGGATTGGTGCTGAGGCTACTGCTGTTATTGATCATGTGAAGGCTAGTGCAATTCAGGCACTGAGGAAGGTGTTTCCTCTAAGTAAGAAGGATGAGAATGCAGGATTCCAGGAACAATCTGGACTGAATTTTCCTCTTTTTACAGCAGAGGGTGAAGAGCCTATGGAAGTATTTGACCTAAATGATGCTTCCATCAACACTGAAAGTTCAGGAAAAAAAGGCTACAGTGAGATTCCTGAAGAAGAACTGATTACTGATAAAATAAAAGATGCGAGTGTGAAGATCATGTGTGCTGGTGTGGCTATTGGACTAATGACTTTGCTTGGCTTGAAATATTTGCCTGCTCGGAATGGCTCCTTTACTCAACATAAAGAAAATGGATCAGCAATGGCTGCAGACACCGTCAATGCGGGTATGAATTAACGATCTATTTGCAGTTGTTCAATCTATCAAAAATCTTGATTCCTGCTGCTTAGAATCAGACTTTTCCTTCTTAGTTCAACCATTCAACTCACTGTAGCAATTTTCACTACTAAGTAGTTGGATGACAGCTAAATTAGTTCCTGAAAATTGAAATATTCTTGTTCAACTGTATTCTAACAATTGCAGGAGGATATTTTTCATGGAAAATTTTCTATGTTGTCAACTGATGATCTCATCTCTCCTGAAAGATTATTAATTTCCTAAATTATTTATAGGAGAATCTCAATTTCCCCTCTAATTTTCAATATAGCACCTGAAGACCTTTACCATCTTGCTTTATCATACGTAATTCATCTTTAATTGAGTGAATCCCCAGTACGCATGCATTTCTCCAGTAGAAATGGTAATCAACTCTCCACCAATTGTTGTGTGTATTTAGTTGATTGCCTAGCGTCGATAGATATCTAATAAGATGTATTCCTCTATTTTTATGACATGCATATTGCGTTACTCGGCATATATATGATGGTACCTTACATTTGCAGCTTGAACCTAACCTTTTCTTATTTGGAATAAAGGTTCCTTATTTCTGCCAAGGTAACTCTAATTTAGATTAAATTGAACAGGATTAACATTAGATGACAAATCTGTTGAAGAATTTCCAAGAATGGATGCAAGGTTTGCAGAGGGTATAGTTCATAAATGGCAGAACATAAAGTCTCAGGCTTTTGGTCCTGACCACTCTCTAGAAAAATTGCCAGAGGTAAGAGGGGGAAAAAATTATTGCATATACTTTGGTTTCATTACCATTGCCTTTAATATCTTCATACTTCTGATCTTGAGAACTACTTCTAGGTTTTGGATGATCAGATGTTAAAAACATGGACTGATCGAGCTGCTGAAATAGCTCAACTTGGTTGGGTATATAACTATACCTTGTTAGACCTGACAATTGACAGTGTGACCGTTTCACTAGACGGGCACCGTGCTGTAGTCGAAGCAACTATTAAAGAATCCACTTGCTTAATAGATGCAGCTTGTCCCGAGAACAATGCCTCAAACATTATGACCTACACAACGAGATATGAGATGATGTGGTCGAATTCAGGATGGAAAATTATTGAAGGAGCAATAATTATGTAAAAAACTTCAACATGTAATTGTAAATGTTTTTTCTGTCTCTACTATAGGTTCCAATAGCTTCATTGGAAGCAAATTTCCCCTACATCATTATGTTAGTTTCAGGTTTGCTTTTGTTTCTATGAGCATCACCAGCAGTAGCAAAATTTCTTTTAAGGTTAATACTACTAGTTTTGTTTTCCTAAGTTTGTCTTTCTTTGGCTCGATTACGAGCAGGTAAAAATTATGCAGAAATTGAATTATTTTCTCTTAAGATTTCGTAATGTTTGATAAGTTGTAATAAATGTGAAATAGTAATTACCTAAAGAGTAAAGTAAATCAAATTTAATTGTTCCTTAAAAAAACAAAAGAATATACATATTTCAATTTTGTTAAAAAGTCTCAGCATCTGCAGCATGGAAAACTTGATACACAAAACTAAACCAAGAGATACATCTTAAAATCACAGTAACCTATACAGAAAGCTAATGGCTGCAAGCAAGGTAATAATAGTAATTCCCTATTCCCCGAGCTTCCATATATTTTCTAAGGTAGCAAAAACATTGTGTAAAAAAAAAAGGAATTCTGCAACTCCCGTCAGCTTGGAAACCGTGTTTTAAATTTACAACGCAAAACTGTCAAGAAAGGAGTCTTTAAACCTGCATCAGAAAAAGGAAAAAAAATGTACCTCCAGCAAGCCTTATAATAGTGAGGACATGTTGTCTCTCCAGCTGAAAGTTTTCTGGCCTGATGATGGGGTTAAGAAGCTGAGTCCAAACATCTCTTTTGGAGCATAACGTGGCTCTACAAACCCAACCAACTTGGCAACGAGCATAGAACTCTCCTTCATGTGTTTCATGTCTTTTGTATCTGTCCATAACCTGCGTGTCAACTGCAGGCTTCTCTGCTTTGTGTCTAAATCAATTCCCCATCTCAGGTAAAGTTCCTCGCGCTCCCTTCTTGTGAACTTTTTCGGTAATTGTCTTGCTAGATATTCCCTTTCGCGATTCAGAGCCTTCAAACTAGTCACAGAAAACAAAAATGTCAGAACTAACCTAAGCTTAACATTTGTTTTTTTTTTTTTTCCAGTTATAGGGAAGAGTGGGGCTTGAACTTGTAGCCAAATTATGCCATCTGCACTATCTTTCATTGTGCTTGTGCCATTGCCATATTCTTAGAAGTTATGTGCTTTAGAAAGACTACCTTGTAGCTGACGAGACTATCTGAGTATCAATGACTGTGTTAGTTCCACGCGTAGATGTGTCCTTCAAAAAGTACAATCTTCTAAGCTCAACTTCCATGTATACATTGTCAGAAGGATCACCTTTGAAGAGCAAGAAGAAATAGCTTCTGTGGACCAATGGGACGTTGCATTTAACCCATAGTTCAATTATCTTTCTCCTGTATCTTTCAAATCTTACCGCCCAATTTGAATGTTGCCTAGCACCATTGCCTCTCTCCGCACTTTCATCTCTGATATTCCTCGATTCAGTCCCAGTTGATTCTTCCGGAACCTAGAAGGGCATGAAAATGCATAAGATCTATAGAACAACAAAGAGAATAAAACAGCCTGCCAAAGGTTTGCCTTCTCACCGGAACATCACCAATTTGCACCTCTGAATGAGAATTAGCCATTATGTTCATTCTTGAAACAAAATCAAGGACACTGGTAGTATCATCTACATCTATGTCTATCTCTTTGATTTTCTCTTCTTCTTCCTCCGTCGTATTACTACTAGTGGATATTTGTGAATCTTTCCTGGACATGCTTGAACTTTTTAAATCATGCTTTGATTCCTCTTGATCTATTTCTTCTGGTTTTCCAGAAGATCCCTCTTCAGGTTGTGGTTTTTCAGAAGATTCTCCTCTAGGTGGAGTAGGTTTTGTGTCCTCATCTTCCTCTTCGTTTTCAGACCAGAAATCAGACGGAATAGTCATAACAACTGATTTCCTACTTCTGCTTCTAATCCATTTCAAACCTTGTGAGCCAGATCCACCTGCTTCATTTGAAGGAGCTTGTAACCGGCCAATTGTCTTGTGCAATTCCTGAATTTTTCGTTTCAAAGCATCATAAGAGTTACATGAATCATTTTGATTCAACTCTTTATGTTCTTCCTGGATTGGTGGTGCTGCAACTTCATCTATTGCTTCTACTGTGACCAATTGTAAGTTTTCTTCTTTTTCTTCAGAATGAGATAACAACACATCACCTTCTGCCTCAATGCACTGAACTTCCTTGCAGATGTCTTCAGTTTCTTCATTCTTTTTAGGAGAAATGTCCTCCCAACCATGACATGGATCGGGCCCAGAAAACTGTGGTGTACTGTTATCTAGCAGAAAATGCTCTTCAGGATCTGGAATTTCTAAGAGATGTTTGGAAGGAGTACCAACAGTTGGGTCATCAAAATCCAAGTTGCTTCTCCCAAAACCTGCAGGATTTATAATTTCTGAAGATTCTGATGCTGAATTTTCTTCTACTCTTGCAAGTTGGTCCTCTCCAACTGATCTTAGTAAACTCTCAACACGAGACTGAGCAAGATCCCGCTGCCAAGTTATATCTTTTATCTCCTTATCCATCTGCAATATAGGAAGTAAATTTCAGCCAAAATATGAGTGGATTTATCCATTAAAAATCCATTTTCATAATGAGTATTTAGAATTTACCCTTTCAATCATAAGTTCTTTCTCTCTTAGTAATGCAGCAGTATCACCTGTGGCATTAATTGATCCCATGCCCGTTAAACGGTTCTCTAGCCTTGTTAGTTCTTTCTGCAATTGCTTTACTAAAGCCTTATCAGACATCAACACGTTGACCTGTGCATTAGTAGTCACCTCCTTAGCACAGCTTGCGAAAAAGAGGGTGTTTCTTGTTTGTTCAATATGACTGCACGATGGGCTTATAGTGCAGATCATAGCAGTTCTTGCATTGCCTCCTATGGAATTATGCAGTATTCGAGTTAGCTTGGAATCTCTGTAAGGTATGTGTCCATTTCTTCCCTTGCTACATCAATCATTTAAGTTAGTTTACCATCCATTGGTTCTTTATTCACAAATTTCAACTGCCAATTGAAAAGGAATAAAATTGAAAGCTACAACCTCAATTTGCGAATTACAGTTCCAAGGGTCAGTAAACTGCGGTTTATGTGGGAACCTTCTTTCAATCTTACACCAGCTGCTAGCGTCTGTGAAGCACGCTCACTCCCCGCAAGGTCAACAAAATTCTATGTAGCAGAACTAACTTCAGCTTCTTTACTTGTATTCAAAAGAAAGTTGCACTACAAAACACTTGATATCATAATTTTTAGAGGAAAAGAATAAATTAATCCTTACCACAGAAGATGTTAGAGTGCTTGAACTTGCAGCTGTGGAATATTCGCGAGCTGAGCTTTCAACTGTCTGCCAGTATCACCATTTGATTAAAAAGAGAGGGAAAAAGCAAATATGAGTGAAAGACAAATCATGGTACAAAAGAAGCCTACCAGTCTTATAATTTGATGGGATCTGGAGCTGTTTTCATTCAAAGATGTCTCTCCTATTTGCCTTTGAGCTGCAAGAAGTCTTATTCAGGTATCCAAAAAGAAAAGCAAACATAAATAGAGTCCTTTTCCCCATCTATTTTGGTTATATTAATTACCTTCACATACAGAAAGGAGCTCTTGAAACTGTTTCCAATCTACTAGTGTCTCCTCTGTAAGTCTCTCAACAACAGTCCCTTTCTGTGAAATGAAATTCTATTACATTTTGTCCATGTATTTTCCAAATTTCAATATCTAAACCAAAAGAAAAACCAATATAACACCTCTGGATCATCAAGAACTCTAAGGGGAGTACTATCCGCACTAAGAAGATCTCTGACAGCTTCATTGTAAATCTCCATCGCGGAGAATTTCAATACAAACTCTCTTTCTTTATGCTGAAAGTTCATTTTCCTATGTTAAATGGAGTACATAACAAAAACTACTAATGTATATTTTTCCGTACAAAATACCTGTTCCATGTACTCAAATATGTCAGCCATAGCATATTCAGTAATTCCACTCATTGTATAAGTTTTCCCACTACTTGTCTGCCCATATGCAAATATACTAGCTGTATATATATAATACCATATAATTCAACCACTGTTAAAAACTCCATTGATCGAACCGAGCTGAAATTCAACAAAATTTTAAACAAAAAACAAGAGTATAACGTACAGTTAATTCCACTAACAGCTGCAAGAGCAATTTCTTTAGCTCCTCCCTCATATACTTGCCTTGTAGGACATTCACTTCCAAATACTCTATCTAATAACAGAAAATAACAAATTTTCACTTGTTTATTCGAACAATTAAGCCTTAATTCATAGGAATAATTGGATTAGGATTAGGATCTTACCAAATGTATACGCAGTAGGAACCATGGATCGGTCTGGCATGTGGCTTTTGAAAATAATGGTTGCATCATTAATACATTCCCAATCGCAAACATCATTTCTCGAAACTTCTTTCTCATTCAATGGTCTCATTCTAACAGAAACGAAAATTCTCTCTTCTCCTCCTCCTTGTAAATCCCCGAACGACAGCTCGTCTCCTCCCATTGATGATGATCCAATACTCATTGTCTCGTCTCTCCCTCTTAAACTCATTTTCTTCACAGCCAAACAACCAAAATCGACTCAATTTTATCACAATTTTCAAATTTTCTCCGTTGTTTATCTCGATATTTTATTATTTATTCATCATTTGTTTGAAATTTTTTTTTCCCTCGAGAAATAGAGAAAGAACAGAAGAAACAGTTCAGTCAGCCAAACAAACCGATTCAATAATCAAGTTAGATTTGACTGAGACCGTTTTCTGTTCTCTCTCTGTCTGTTTATGTCCCCTCAGAAGAGAAGAAGACGAGAGAAGAAAGAAACGGCTGTAACTGTAAAAATGGCAGGAAACGAACCGTTGCTTTCTCCTCCTCTCTTCTTCTTCTTCTTCTTCAGCTTGGATCAGTTTCCGTTACCATTAGAAATAAACTAAAAATAAGATTAACTTACCGATTTAGCCTCCACGATTTTCCCGCGTATTAAAGCCATAGGTGTGTATATCTGTCTTCAGTTAGTCTTGGTTGTATGGTAATATTGCCCTATATTTCTAACTACCACAATCTGTTATTTACCTCAATTTTCTTTTTGTTCCGATGGGTAAAAATAGGGTTGACTTCTTTTTTCACGGTTTTGTTACACTCTCTATTTATGTCTCTAGTCTAAAAAGTAAAATTTGAAATCAAAAATTTGGAAGAAAACGAAAATTTTATGGTTTTGCTTCAACATGTAAAAGTTCTAAAATAAGTTCAACGGAATCATATAAAAATACCTGAATTTTTAAAAATAATTAAATTTCAACCTATGGGTTTTAATAATATCTAAATTTTGAAATAAAGGATAAAATTAAAAGCGAGATATTGAATTAGGGATATTTTTGTTATTTACATTTTGAATTTGAGTCAAATACATTGGTTTCGATTCAAACTTTGCTAATATTAATAAAACCAACTCTATTTTTATTCAACCCACCCATATTCAGTGTGGATAGGAAATTCGAATTTAATCGTTAATACCCGATGTCTAAGCTCTTAAGACCTCTTTTGGCCCAACCACCCCACCCATCTCCCTCTTTCACAAACAAATTGGTTCCTATTCATCTCCCTTTGCTCACCTCTACCACGGCCGTCAACTTCAACATCACCGGCATTGATTTCCAAGGGACAGATTCAAGTATTAGCTAGATCCTAGAAAAGCGTAAACCAATCAATTTCGCATTCGAAAGCTCTTAAGTACACATAATTATAGTGAAAACCCAATTAACTAAACCCTAAAAAAGCATAAACAGACCGTGGTCGACGGTGAGCTTAGTTGTCCGACAATCCAAGCCAAGAGAGAGACGATAATTGACGACAACTGCACCTTCTTCAATGGGTAACGGTAAGCACTCAAATTTACAATTAATTGGGCGTACTAATTGGAGATGGAAGAAGCTGCAAATTTCTTTAGGAATTCAAAATCCATATTTCAAAAATTGAAGAAAAGGTATGATATGGACGGTGCCTACAAAGTTGAAGAAAATATTACTTACCCACTTGAAATATATGTAATTAATGAAAAATTATATAATGGAACGGTATCGGCACGTCAGTAGATGACGTGTCGTAACCAATCAATAAAATTAAAATACGTAGCATTAATTTTGATTACTTTAAAAAAATAATAAATCACTATATTTAATGGACACGTAAATTATTTGTTTAAAGTAATCAAAATTAATGCCATGCGTTTTAATTTTATTGATTAGTTACGACATGTCAATTGCTAACGTGCCGTTACCGTTTCATCATATAATTACTCGTAATTAATATTGTTTGTTTGCCTAGAAAGTTTTTGTTTCCTTCAATTCCCATCATTGTAATTATATTATTAATTACCTAAATTTAGTAGTTTGTGTGCAATAACTTTTGGCCGAGTGAAATGGCGTAGTGTGGTGGTATAAGAGGGAAAGACGGCGGTCGGTGACATTGAAGGTGACTACCGTGTATGGAGTTAGAACTGTAAATGAACCAATATGCTCGCGAGCGGATTAGAGCTCAGCTCTTTAAAGATTGTTCAAGTTCGTTCGTTATGCTAAACGAGCCGAGGGAGATGGATAGGTTGAAATACAAAGAATTGGGTTTATTAGATGGGTTTTTTAATAATTGGCAACGTTTGAACCGAATCTAATTATTTGACTCAAATCCATAATGCAAATAACAAAAAGTAATTAATTTAATATTTTGCTTTTAATTTTATCCTTTATTTTAAATTTTTGATATTATTAAAGTTCACCTATTCGGTTTAGGTATTTTTAATACAAAATTAATATTTGGAGATTTTTAAGATTTCGCCTAAAGTTCAGGTTATTTTTATATGATTGGCCGAAAATAACTACCTTAGTAATTTATTTCTAAAGTTTTTGAAATCTTCCCATATGTTTAAAAACATAAAAAAAAAAAAAAAATTCAAATAAGGAAATCAACTTTGAATAAACACACCATGTCAGAAACACTTGTACAAAATCTATATCAATATCCGGAAACATCTTAGCCTTAATAGATGAAACTCGAAACATATGAACCCTAAATGCCTCCTTAGTCAAGCAATTTGCGACCATATTTGCCTTTCAAATAATCTTTATTATGTTGCCTTTTTTTTTCAAAAGCAATTTTCCTCATCAAATTGAGCAAATGGTATTTTGGAAAATTTATAATTTATGATTTTGAAAAAACATTTCATATACATTTTACAAGTCTATAGGTAATTTAAGTATTTTAGAATATACCAAAAATATGTATATATTTTTTAATTCATGGATCACATAAATAATGGAAATAGTCCTTCCATGTCCAAAATAGTTTAAAATCGTTTTGTGTAGTTTGTAATTTGTTTTATAATTTACTGTTATTGCGAATTTGGGTAATTTATAGGCATTTATTTAATCTTTTATAGTAAATTATCATTGTTCAAATGACCATACTCATTCTTATACGAAAAAATCACTTGTTCTTGTCAATTGAGCATTCTTATGTTTTAAGATTACTTGCCAAAAAAAAAAATAAATAAATAAATCTTGATGTCCATGAATTTTTATTTTCATTTTTTTTCTTGCAATTTTGGATAAAGTGGTAGCTTAATGATAAATGCTCCACTTACTAAATTTTAGGGCTTGAATTTGTTCCACGTTAATGCCCCACTCTTCAATAAATGTAGAGTGCTTTCGTAAAAAAAAAAGAAATTGATGCAAATGATAGTGTACTCCATATTAGATTGACCATAGTTCATTGATGACGAGTTTCTATATGCGAACCGTCGAGAGTTTGAACTTTTTGGTTTAGCTGTGTTTTAAAGCAATTTAATGTGGCTAGAATAGTTCATGACGGTTTGTCGGTGATACACAGTTCAGCTTTTCATGATTTCGTTAAATCTGAACTAAATTGAGGTCACGACAATTTGATCTAATACAAGATTGGTTACAATTTAACGCCTCATAATTTAAACAAATTTAAACTCATCTAATCGAACCAGAATGAGTCGAGGTCAACTCCCTATATATTGTGTCGCCATCTTAAATTGTTGGCCGTGATAATATGACACAAAAGTCTTTAAATGAGTCTTCCATTAGTTTGCGACAGTTTTTATTTCTTAATGCTGAGAATTATGGGCCGGCTATCCGTTATATATATATATATATATATATATATATATATATATATATATATATAAAGAATATAGATTATTGTTTTGTTATGAAGAGTAGATATAACAAGTTACTTCTTCACTACCAAAAAATATTACTACCTTCGTATTTTTTTATTCTTTACATTTCAAATAGTATGATTAGATTCAAGTTTAATTTTGATAATTTGATGGATTGAATTAGATAGATTAAATTATATTTATGTTAGTTATAAAATATGACTACTGTAATTTAATTATATATAAATAATATTTTAATCTATCTAATATAACCCATCAAAATATTAATATCAAAATTGAATTGTTTGAAATGTAAAAAATAAAAAAATACGGAGATAGCATGCATCATCAAAATGTCTTATATAAAAATTATTTATTTGAAACTTTTTTTTTTTCAAAAAAAAAAATAATGGGTTAATAATTTTTTGAAGTATACTATAAAAATAGAATGAACCCTTCTCTATTTAGTATAGAAGAAATGATTACCTAAGGGCACCGATAAATGGTGCTACTATACCTTTGTTTTTTTAAATTACATATGAAATTGTATTTACGTTTACCAAAAATCAAATAAAATATATTACATTTTACATAATTTGACTATTTATTATTCATTTTATGAAAAGTAATTAGAACTGTCAAATTTAATAATTTTAATTTTTTTATGAAATTAATAATAAATACTCAAATTCTGTAAATTAAAATCCATTGAAATTAATAAAAAGCAGCGTAAACACAATTCAACACTTAATTTGAAAAAAAATAAAACAAAAAGTGCATAGCACCTAGTCCCATATTTAAATACCAACGGTTAAAAATTATACAACCATATGAGGCCAATAACATAAAATGCACCCTCTACTACCACCAGATTATTAAAATGGAACCTGAACCATTTTCTCGTCAAATTAACACCCTGTACTATCAAAATATTTCACAGACGCACCCTCCGTCTCACAAAGGCGGACGGAAGGCGCGTGAACAGTTAAAAAAAAACCCCTACTAGCGTGAACAGTTAAAAACCCCTACTAGCGTGAATAGTTAAAAACTCCTACTAGCTTAAATGACGCCGTTCGCAATGTCTTTTAAACATTAAACGCCTCTTTTAGGCAATTCATCAAACACATGGAGAATGGTGGTTCAAGACACCCATGAGCAACACTAGAGGAAGCTATTTGCTTGCCAATGGTCTGTAAGAAGTTAAAATCTCCTGGTTAATTCTACGACTGCTAGATTGCTTTAGAAAAATTGTTTTTAGCCAATAAAACCAAATCT
>CATIWJ010174416.1:0-15969 GCA_949640765.1 Croton laevigatus | reverse complement strand
CACTACAGTTGCCTTTCAAATTGAAATTTTGCACGTTTCAAAAAAATTACCACTGCATTCAAATTATGTGTTCTTTTAAGGGAAATTTACAAAAACATTTTGGTGTATTATTATATTCTACAATATTCTCTTTTTTTTTTTTTGTGGACAAAATTATCCTTAGGTTTTAAATTCGTTGAACAAATATACCCTTCCGTTTATTTTTTCTGTTAAAATAATAATAAAAGGATCAACATATAATTTTATGGACCCTTTTGAAAAAAGATCAAGAGATGAACTGTTTTGCATTTTTTGTTTTCTTTTTCGCCGAAATTCCAGTCACTGTCAACAGAATATTCTGGTCACCGTCGGTCACCTGTATTTTGTAAACAAGGCAAAAAATCAACACAACACACATTCTCAAAATCGTCTCAACGCAAGGGTTCTAAACATGCAATTATATCTAATTGAATCCTGGTCGTTTGGCCGATAAATCATAAAATCCAAACGGACGGTCGCTGGGAAACTCAACTTTCAAAATCGGTAATTAAATCATTCAAACCTTACATTAAAATGAAGCTTACAATGAGAGAATTTAGAATATACCCTTAAACTGGATGGAAAAACAGCCAAAAAACATCGAAAAATGCATTGAAAAATTTTCTGCGATCCGGACAACTTCGCGACCCGGCTTGACTGTAGCTTCTATTTTGGCCATAGTTCAGCAGCAATATGACTACCATCTGAAAACTGGTGATAAGGGGAGTCGACCGGTACAGCTAACTTTCACAGTTGACCACCAAAGAGGCCGCAAAATGCATCGGAAGCTGTCGATGAATAGTAGCAGGAATAGTATTACCATTCTTCCCTCCGTGCTTATGGCTAGATCCGTTGGAGTCTCACCGTCGTGCCAACATCTCCAGACTCATCGTGGAAAGAGCTTTCGGCTGGTAAGGCACGTCAACTTGGCTAGCTAGCGGTGGCAGTGCTGGTAGCGTCGGCGGTTCCTTTTCTCTCTCTTCCTCCCTCTGATTATGCTTTCCATTCTAAAATGAGGTTGAAGAAGACCAAAAATGTAAAACAGTCCTTCATTTCTTGATCTTTTTCAAAGTGCCTATAAAATTACATTTTGGTCATTCTACCATTATTTTAACAAAAAAAATAGACAAGATTATATTTGTCCAACGGATTTAAAATCCAAGGATAATTTTGTCCACTAAAAAAAAGATAGAGAGAAAATTATAGAACATTGTAAAACACGTGAGGTTTTTGTGAATTTCCATTTTTTAATGTAAAAGTTTAAATCTCTTTGTTCTTATTATTATACAAAAATTCCAAAAAGTAGTGATATACAGGATGTTTGTAGTATGTATAATATAAACACGATATCTTTTAAACTAAAAAGTCTATTGTCTATTTATATTATTTATATAATAGGGTGAATTATTATTCAATTCTTGAGTTTTGAGTATATTAGACATTTTAGTCCCTTCGTTTAAAATATTATATTTTTTTAGTTACTGTGTTTTGTGATTAGACAATTTAGTCCTTTTGTAAAAAAAAAATTAATGTACAAATTGAACTTTGCTAAAAGAACCAAACTGAATATTTTTATAAGGACCAAATGTGAAATTGTCCATACCCAAATAGGTATACCAAATCAAAGCTCTCGACATGTGGATTCAAAATATGTTCTTATTTTCAATATCTAATCACTGAAAAACCTCAAAAAATATAGAAAAATATGGGTTTTAGAGAGAGAAAGAACTCCGTCGGACCTTTGACTGCAAGTACAAGCTGCTCTGGCAACCGATGGAGTTGCGGTTGGTGGCGTTTGATTCATCTCATTCAGCTTTCTAATGGTTTGGCGTGTGTCAACATCAGAGCTTGGAGGTTGCAATGGCGGCCAATCAAAGTTTCTACTGGAATTCTCTCTCTAAAATCAAAAACTTTGATCAGTTGCCACCTCTACATCCAAGCTTCGACGTCGACAAATGCTGAACCTTTGGAAAGCTGACATCAAGACAAATCCAACGACACCACCCATGGCTCCATGGTCGCTGGAGCACTTCACGCACTCCGGTTAAAGTTTCAATGATTTTTTTCTCTCTAAAACCCAGATTTTTAACTGTATTTTTTGAGACTTTCTAGTGACCGGAGTTGAAAATAAGTACATATTATAAATTCTCGTGTCAAGAGCTTCAACTTGATATACTCACTTGGCCGTTTGTCACCGGAAATAGAAGTGGGATTTTAGGTTTGGACAATTTCATGTTTGGTCTTTGTGAAAATATTCATTTTGGTCCTTTTGATAAATTTCAGTTTGGAACTTTAACGGGTTTTTTTACAGAAGGACTATAGTGTCTAACGGTCGTAAAACACAAGATAAAAAATAAAATTTTCAAAACAGAGGACTAAAATATTTAATTTACTCAAACCTAGGGACTAAATCATAATTTACCCAATATAATATATAAATGTGAGAATGGGGCTATTTGGTTTTGGCTTTGCCCTATAAATCTATAATTAATTAATTTTTTTGACAAATTATTAATTAATTAAATTCAAAGTATATTCTAATAAAGAATATTATTTTTAATTATTAATTAATAAAATTCAAATGTATTCTAATAAAAAAATACTATTTTAAATATTAATTAATTAATTGATCCAAATCATATTCTCATAAGGAGTACTATATAATTATTCATAATTAATCAATTATATTCAAATCATATTCTAATAACATTAGTTTAATTATGAATTAATTAAATTTAAATAAAAATTATTAATTAATAACACTATTTTCATTATTAATTAATTAAATTTAAATAAAAATTATTATTTAATTAAATTCAAATCATATTATTATGTATTTTTCAATAATTAATTTGGTATATAATTAATAAATGTAATTAATTAAAAATTTAAACTATTACATAGTTAAATAATGAATACCTAAACGAGTTGAAACATGCAACTCATGTTAAAAAGAAAAAAAAAAAAGCTAGTATATGTAAATATGAGAATGGGAGTCATTTGGTTTCGTCTAAAATGTCCCTATAAAATTTATATTATCGATGATAAAGTTGTCTTTATATAATTATTTATAATAATTATTTAATTAAATTCAAATCATATTCTATTAAAGAATATTATTTAATTATTAATTAATAAAATTTAAATTATATTTTAATAAAAAAATATTATTTTAATTACTACTTAATTAAATTTAAATTATATTTTCATAAGAAATATTATACAATTATTTATAATTAATCAGTTATATTCAAATTATTAAGAACTACTATTTTAATTATTAATTAATTAAATTTCAATAAAAATATTATTTTAATTATTAATTTAATCAAATTTTATATCATATTCAAATAAGAAATTCTAATTTATTCTAAATATAATTAAGTAGTATTAATTTTTTCAATAATTAAAGTGCAATTGACTTGTTTTTATCCTTCTTGAATAGTCTATTTATGGAAAAGAAAAATACTATTTTATCCCTAAGTTTTCCAAAATTGAACTAATTTATCTCTGTATTTTATATAATAGTCTCTTTTATCCCCGTATTTTAAAAAATAGTACTATTTTATCTTTTCTCGTTAAAAATAGTGATAGAAAATAACAAATCATGTCTTATCTGAATTGTTTCTTTGCACTGAGTACAAATATGACTTTAGTTTTAACTAAAATAACAACTATCTTTTAAAATTGCTAAAAAATTAATCGGTCAATTGAATAATTTTTTATATTTTCCAGCAAATATGTATTGTTTAAATAAAAATTAATGTCATATTTATAATCAATGTAAAAAATGATTTATATAAGACATGACTTGTTAATTTCCGTCACTATTTCCAGCGAGAACGGACAAAATAGTATAATTTTTCCAAAACACAAGGACAAAATAGATTATTATGTAAAATACAAAGACAAATTAATTCAATTTCAGCAAACATACAAACTAGTATTTCCCCCTTTGTTTATTGAAAAGAATTTCAACGTAAGGTTTAGCTTATGAGAAGATTACCACTAATCTTGCATCTTCATATAATGTTCAAAGTAGTGAATGAAATGAGAATATGATACTTCTTTGGATCCATCATGTTGTTTCCAATTGTAAATAAGAAAAAGAAAATATTGTCAATCTTGAATTTGAGCATGTCTTGTAAAAATGCTAATTGCCACTTACATTTTACGTTCCGGTTCCAGTCTTGAACTGGGAAAAATTACTAAAACGTGAACAACAAATACTATCCAAACCCAGAAGCAATTATAACAATCCATTGCCTAAGCTCTCTCTCTATAAAGTCAAAATTCATCTCGTAGGTCAGAAGACCGAGCAACAGATATAAATTCACAAATCTATAACTGACCTAAATGAGAGTGCGACTTACTTGAGCCCATTATTTACCCCGGATTTTCACTTTCAGGGTCCAGCTAACTTTTCCCTCTGGCAATGGAATAGACTTTGGCATGTGCAGTTGCACGTTATGTTCTCCAAATGTTGTCAAGGGTGATGGAAGGTGGACATTATCAGGCTCAATTAGCACATTAAGCTGCCTTGCCACCTGAAAATTTACATTAAATCAAACCCAACTTCCACCACAACCAATGAACATAAATGTCTACATCCAGGAAACTTAAAATCCAAAATTGCAATGGGAACAAGGATCACATCCACAGTTACTACAATTACACCAAAAATATAATCTCACAACTTAACATATATGATGATTGGTTGATTAACATGTTCAATTAATCAGATTATTTTCCTTGGTCCAGACCCCAGAATAGCAGCCACAGTGCCATTTTGTGGCAAAAGTTGTACATCTAAAATCCATGTTCCTCGAGTACTCAGCATCAGTTTGCCATTCCTAACTTATAGTTTACAGCCAAATGTGAAGCTATTGAATGCATAAGTTAATGCCTGAATAAGCGTTCGATGCCTAAAGAGAATTGGATAACAAGATTCGTCGTTCGAATATCGCACTAAAAGAATTCCACAGCATTCTTAACAAAAACTCTTAGAAACTAATACAAATTTTCAATTCTCATGCATGGTATATTTATATTCTATTCAATGAAATATCAGCAATGAAGACTATTATACCTCTTTCACAATATCATCCACCGTAACTGGTGAGCGAATTTCTATTGCTTCATCTTTTGTTGCACGAGCTCGGAATTTCTCAGCATTGATCCCTGCCCTGATTGTCTGCAAGGAGCATATAACCAAGAGGTGTATGAAATCCCAAAACAGATGATCTACAAACAAAGAATTTACATAATAGCATTTGAGAATAAAACCAATAAGAAAGAACAAAGGTCATAAAATAAAAGACTATTAACCAGCAGGGCATCAGTCAAGCGTCTCGCAGCTGTCTCATATTCTTTCATCTTATCTTCCTCTGTCTCTGGAACAATTTTAACGTCTTCTTCTTCCTCAGGTTGATAAATCTGATGAAAAAGGTCAAGAACTCAATGAAAGAGTTTCCATTAAATGTTCAAAGATTTGGTATCATTTTTTATATGAAAGTGCGAATTAAACTACATTCATATATAAACGGTGAAGCAAAAAATTTATTTTTCAGCAGCAGTGAACGTTTAATATTTATTTCAGTTTAAATGAAATCAAGTGTTTGAGAAACCTTGCGCTGCTCTCTTATGAGATAGGCAAACTTGTCAATGTTGGGGACAGCAAGCAATTTGGGCATCAGGTGGTTGCGAAAATAACCAGGAGCGACTTTCACTGTCTCACCAGCTTTCCCAAGCTTCTCTATGTTCTGCAAGTTAAATCAATATCAACTGTCATTATTCCATCATACATAACTAATGACCTCTACCAGCTAGAGAAACAATCCCACTGCATACAACAGCCTTACCAATTTGCTGGTAACATAGACATAAGTCACATTACACCATTTAAATATCCACTTGAAATGATTCACGAAATAAATTAACAAGAACGATTCACAAATTCAAGTTAATTGAGGTTTAACTTACAGTTGTGAGAATAACATCCAACTTTCTGTATCGAACCCCTTGGCAAGAATAGAGAAGTGGATGTACAACACTATCAGACTTCTTAGGGTTGGCTTCTTTAATAATTTGACGCAAGACATTTCTTCCGTGTTGAACGTAAGCCATTGATTTATATTGCCTGTTTAAATTTAAAGCAATGTCCATCACCAATTCACCATTTATATACATACAAAAAATCAATCTTATTAGAATTAAAAACAGACCAAGAAATAATAATTTTAAAAAATGACATGGAAGGCAACAAAAATTCAACTTTGCAACAAACAAAACTGCACCTTCCAGCAGTTTTGCACTTCAACAAAAAACCAAAAGGAGGGAACACCAACCAAATTCAGCTTCGAAGATTCGATCGGCGGTGCCTCACCAGAGAATGAAACAGAACCACTCAAATTGTAGGAAGGCAGAGATGGTTGGGCTCCTGACTGAAGCAAGGACTGGGCGGGCGGAGATGATGACGATGGGTCTCGAAGGAGATCACTATGGTTCTGTGGAAGAAGAAGAAGAAGAAGACGAAGCAGGAGAACCAGAAGGTGGCACTGGAGTCGACGGCGGATAGGATGTCAGCAATGGTTGGTGAGTTGGAGAAGGAGGTGCTGCAGCGACGGTTCGTGCCGTTGAGCGGCGACTATGGTTCGTGTTCTGTAAAGGAGAAATGAAAGAAGAATTACAAATTGTAGGGTTATTTTCTTTTAATTTTTTATTTTTTTTCACTCTCATGTCCTCAATTTTTTATATAATCTGCTAACAAGAATGTTCGGTTCGGTTTTGTCCACCCCATAGAATTTAAATTTCCAAACGACATCGTTTTTAAAGCCTCGGAAAGTTTTAGTTATTTGTACCAACGCCGCACCCTCCTTCTTCTTCTTCTTCTTCTTCTGGTCTTCAAGCTTAGCAAGAACCAGAAAGCAGCAAAGCTTAAACACCATGGTAGAGGAAGATGGAGCACAAGCAGAACTGAAAAAGGGAGAAGAAGATGATCAAATAGTAAATCCATGGGAAGTTTCGGGCAAAGATGGCGGCAAAATCGACTACGACAAGCTAATTGATAAATTTGGATGCCAAAGATTGGACCAATCTTTAATTGACCGTGTACATCGCCTTACTGGTCGCCCTCCTCATGTCTTCCTACGCCGTGGTGTCTTCTTTGCTCACAGAGATTTTAACGAGATTTTAGATGCTTTTGAAAAAGGTGACAAATTTTACCTTTATACAGGCAGAGGCCCTTCTTCTGAGGCTTTGCATTTAGGGCATCTTGTTCCTTTTATGTTTACCAGGTAATTGAATATTAGTAGCAATAATAATCGGCGTACTTAGTTGGGTTGGATTCTCCGCAGTGTAATTCCTTCCGGCTAACTGTGGCTGTAAGGTACATTGCAGTCTAGGAGAGAATTCAGGTTCAATTGTTGGGGAAAGCATTGTTCTTGGAGAGAATTCAAGTTCCATTGTTGGGAAAGTATTGTTCTTTTGGAGAATCCAAGTTCCACTGTTGGGAGGGATTAGTATGGGGATAATATGTTTTAGTTTAGTTTTTTTATTATACCATAATTAATGTGTTTATAATTGGTTTGTAGGTATCTTCAAGAGGCATTTGGGGTTCCATTAGTGATACAGCTTACTGATGATGAGAAATGTATGTGGAAGAATCTGTCAGTAGAGGAGAGTAGAAGACTGGCCCGTGAAAATGCTCGGGATATTATTGCTTGCGGATTCGATATCACTAAGACTTTTATTTTTCAAGATTTTGAGTATGTTGGCGGGTGAGTAACTGAATAATTGTTACAAGTCTAACATTATATGTTACTAAAGACTGAAAAAGATGATATCTTTTTGCATATATTTCCATTTGGTTCTTGCTTCAATTGTTATTGTTTATGTTCTATTCATAATGTCCTTCGATGTTTCAGGTATGTTATATTGACATTAAGCATAAAAGAATTTCATGTAGATGTTTTGCTTCTGGGTTTTAAGGACTTTTTATTCCAAGTTGGAAGTAATTCTAAGTTTTTTTATTTTATTCAAGAAGGTTGCTTTTTGTTTGATTCTAATTACAGATTCCATTAGGACTTTAAAGAAAAGGTGTTTTGACTTAATATTTCTAGGAAATATTTATCTGAGTTGTTACCTCAATTTGCATTCACATTGTCGAGCTCATTAGATTGCTTTTTAAAGTTGATTGCTGTTCATCTTTTGGTAGCCATTGCTGCAGTTAATCTTTTCTGGTTCTGTGGGAGTTTATTTGGAGTGTTCGTTTTTCTTTGCATGCCCTTACAATGTACAAGTTTTGATCTTAAGTAATGTATGGTAGTGACAATATATTGTACTCCCACATTGATATTCAAATAATTTATGCAGTTCGTTTTACAACAACATGGTGAAGGTTCAAAAGTGTGTTACATATAATAAGGTAATTATTATCTTTACTTTAATAGTTTCACAAATATGGAGGATTGCCTCGGATGCTTTTGAATCCCTACTCAGGCCACTTGTTTACCACATTCTATTTTACTACTATGCACAGGTTGTGGGTATTTTTGGTTTTACTGGTGAAGATCATATTGGTAAAGTTAGCTTCCCATCTGTACAGGTTAGTTTTCTGCTACTGTGTACTAATCTGTTTTTATGCCTGCACATGATTGTAGAGATGGTATCCCTTTGGGGTTAATTGCTTAATTCTCTTTCTTTATTACCTTGATGATTAAAATATAGTTTTCTTTTAGTGTTGGGCCTGTCAGAGTTGTTTTCCATGTAATTTCTCATTGTTGTACGGCTGTTAATTATAGCTTTCAATTCCTTGCAATTATACTAATCATACCTTACAGGAACAGAAATGCAAAAATCATTGTGCTTACTAAATAGTTCTAATTTGATCGACTCTATATCGCACAATGCAAAAATCATTGTGCTTACTATTCAATACCTATGCTTTTCTTATAAAGCTATTACTATCATCTGATAAACAATTACTTGAACATAGTCTTGAAAGGATAAAGATGGTTGACCTAATAAGTGGCTATTTTCTTGAATCTCAAGTTTATGTTGATCACTGTGGCGACTGTTATGATATCTAAGTTTGGTAAATTTGTATGTTATATATCGATGCAGGCCGTTCCATCATTTCCAAGTTCATTCCCACATCTATTCTCTGGCAAAGATAACCTTCGCTGCTTAATTCCATGTGCAATTGACCAGGTAAAAACCCTCCAAATCCTGAATGTTTCTTTTCAATTTGCATGTAATTAATGAGTAATGCTGATATGGAGTATAAATATAATTGCTCGACTCTTGTTCTGTTATTCAATGTCCTTGGAATCTTGGTTTATTTCCAAAATAGAAAGCAATTCTAAAATGGAGGACGGTGTCAATGTGTCATTACTAAATGTGTTGGGGGGCATAATGGATTTAAGCATATTATATGTTAAGGGAATAGCCAGGGCTAAAATGCAGAATTCGTTTAACTTAAATATTCTTATAGCTTGCTAGGAAAACTTCAATGAAGCTGCCAACATGGGATGGTTCTCAGTGTTCTGTTAAAACTGTTCTTCTGGTTCCAGAAATACTTGGGGAAAAACACGTTTTTGACTTCTTACAAACACAAACGGTGCTGACCTTTGATGGAAAGTGAAATTAGGTTAATGCATGTAGATTTGATGTTGAGAATTAATTGAACTTTTCCAGAAAAATGAATTTGTCATATATAATGTGAGAAAAGAAAAGGACTATTATTACTATTGCTTGGAAGAATAGGAGTAACACAGTCCAGAAGTCATTTCCTTTTATTGCTTTTTTTTTTTTTTTTTTTGGGAGACTTTTTGAGTAATTTTGAGGACATAATCACGGCTGATAGTTTTTCAAGATAAGGTCAACTTCCAATTGAATGATTCACTATAAATAACCTGTTAGTGTTTGGTACTCTTTAGAAACATGCATTTATATAGGTTGGCTTAAATTTGCTTTGATTTGTGAACTTTAGAACTGCTTGCTGTTCTTCGTTGTTGATTTTGTCTTTTTATTTCCCAGGATCCATACTTCAGAATGACAAGAGACGTTGCTCCTCGGTTAGGATATCAAAAGCCTTCATTGATTGAATCATCATTCTTCCCTGCCCTTCAGGTACTCTTACTAGAAGCACCTGTTAATCTATAAGCTGATGTGCTTACTTTTTTTCGCTATTTCTGCTAGCAATTTCTATTTCTGAGTTTCTTTTCTTATTTTACCACAATATTTGTCCATTTTTGTTGGATTTTCATGTTGACTCTCTGATATGTATTCTTACTAAATTTCTTTTCTGTATATGGATTTCGATGAGACTGAGAGAGACAAAACAGTCATGATAAAATCCGCATGTAAACTTTTGTTCATACTAGTCAATTTTCACACTAGCGTAACTGATTTTTATTGCTGATGCAGGGGGAGAATGGCAAAATGTCAGCCAGTGATCCAAATTCCGCTATTTATGTGACTGATTCAGAAAAGGACATCAAAACCAAGGTAAACACATGAGCCTCGAACCTTATACAGACTGCTGTGTTTGGAAAATGCTGATGGTTAGAAATGGCTCATTTCTTGCTGTATCTTGCATGTACATTGGTTTGTTTCTAATCTGTTCATATAGTGACGGTAAGTTTTCTTGATGAAAACAGATAAACAAGTATGCTTTCTCTGGGGGACAAGATTCTAAAGAGAAACAGATAAAATATGGAGCAAACATTGAGGTATTGAATCTTCCTTCCGAAGTGCGATGAAGGAAAAAAGACAGTCACACACATATCATGTTGGGGTTTAGGTCGTGAGAAAATTACCTCATTTATTACACTTGTTCAAATTCCTTCTTCGAGTAATTTTTTCTTTTGTATGTATTTGATTTTTAATGGAATGGACTAACATGATAATTATTCATTCTTCAGGTGGATATACCGGTTAAATATTTGAGTTTTTTCCTGGAGGATGATGATGAACTTGAACACATAAAGACGGTATAAATTCTGTCCCTACTTGGTTTACCATTATAATAAGTGAAAAAAGCCGTCTTTTCTAATTAATTTTCTGAATTACTGGTTTGGAATATAAAGAGTATCTACTTTATTTTCAGTTAAAGGGGAACTTACAAAAATTACTTAAAGGTGTTTCTTATTGTGGGTGCTTTTTAACTTATCGTGTAAAATTTATTTTTAAATATAAGTTGCTTAAAAATAAGTTAAAATTTGTTTCTATAAAAGTAACTTATGAATAGTTGTGAATTGTTTCCTTAAACTTATAAGTAGCTTGTGAGTAGCTAAAATAGTTAAAGTTACTAAAAAACTTTAGTGGAGTAGTGGTAGTGGCATATGGGAGTTATAACTAAGAAGGGTATCTTGGTCGAACTAAAACTATTTATAAGTTGCTAAAAAATTAGTTGTTTCCTGCTTATTTTTAAGTAATTTGCTTATAACTTAAAAATAAGTTTTCATAAACACTTAAGCTACCTCCTTATAAGCTAAAACATTGCTTATAAGTTCGTTTAACAACAAATTTATATGCAATGAGAAACACTCTATTAGTTGAAATCATTTGTTTTTTTTTTTAAATCTCCATGCCAAATCAAACTAGACTCTTATACCAGTATAGAAAGAAAACAATTTCTTGGTCTCCTTGAAGATTATCAATAAGAAAAATGATATATGTTATAATTCTCAAACTGTCTTTATGTAGGAATATGCTGCCGGGCGCATGCTAACGGGAGAGGTGAAGGCCCGCCTTATTGCTGTTTTGACTGAATTGGTGCAAAGACACCAATTGGCACGATCTGCTGTCACCGATGAAGTAAGGTTTTTGTAGTCATGCCAAATTTTCGTTTGCGGTAAAAGGAGAGTGAGTTGAAATGTGAAAAGTCAATTATATCCTTGGTGAGAGACATGCATTAGTAAATTAGAAATTTAAAGGAAATTCTTAAGAATTGTGGAAAAATTGGTTGTGCCTATACATATAAATGAACGGAGAGCATAGGTTTTCTGTCTTTCCATATTCTTAGAAAAAGAGACTGAAATGAGGTGTACTGCAAATAATATCATATTGGTATTTGCTTTCTTTCTTCTTGCAGATGGTGGATGCATTTATGGCAGTGAGACCTCTTCCCAACATGTTTCACTGATATTTTGGAGCACTGGTATAAACTTTTTCTTGTAAAGATTGCTTTAAAAATTCTGGGAATTCGATGGTTTCACTGCAAGAACAACCTAGATTGGAGTATGCGGAAAATCCTGTTCTTTTGGTTGGAAAGTGGGATTTGAATCCAGACTTGTTTTCATATACATTTATCACTAGATTTATCTTAATGTGTCATTATATTTTTATTATACATTGATTGATAATAATTTAAGAATAACAGAGGTGGAGACATTTGCCCTTGAATTCTAATGGGCTGAGTTCGAATTTCTTTATCTACATCCGGGTGCGTGAGTTTATAACTATGTTATAATAATAATAATTAATAATAATAATAATAATTGTTTTACTACACTTATAGAATCGATCTCTTAAACCCTCTCTCTCGATTTATGTTTTATTGTGTTTTACAAGTTTATACTATCTTCGTTCTTAAAAAACTGAGATTTTTACTATTCACTTTTTTTTTTCCTTATAAATTTCTTCCCATTCTACCCCAAAAAGTAATAACTCATATTCACTCATTATAAAAGTGGATCCTACACGCACTAAAAATAAATTACATCCACTACAAGACAAAGGGTAAAATCATTCAAATTTTACCAAAAATACCAAAAGTTTCATTTATTTAAGAATAACAAAAAACCCTAAAGTCTAAGTTTTTAAAGAACAGAGGTAGTATTATTTTTGGAACAAATAAATAATAGGAAGAGTCAATCTGGAGGCTGTGAGTTTTGGACTAACATATTTTCAGGTCCCTCTATTTTAAACAATAGTCTATAAGATCTTTCAAGTTTTAAGAAAATAATTTTGGGGTCCTTCAGTACAAGATTTAAGTTAATACTTTTAATTTCAACAAAAGTAAAAAGACTGAAATGCTTTTTTTGTGATAACAAAATTCATAAGTTTTATGTTAATCTACTTTTATATTCTTAAGTTTTTATTTAACAAAATTCATTTTAATTCCATTCACTATTCCATAAAAACATTATTTAACTAATTTTGATATATTAATGTTACTATATAAAAATATATAGTTTTTTAATATTTATATATATTTTGATTATGTCTATTTTCTAAATAAAGATTCTCAATAATTATTTTTTTATAAAAAAAAAATACTAGCATAATTTATCCGTCCATTACTAATAACCATGAGAAAAGTAGCGAAAAAATATCGAATGAAACAGATAGTGGATGAGTGAAAAATTTTCATTAGTAATTTTTTTTAGAAAATACATTTTATTTAAATAAAAATAATTAGTGAGACCAAATCTATTCGGATATATATATATAAATTAAAATTAGTTAAATTATTTTTTTTTTGGAAGGGATAGCAAATATATTAAAATAAATGAAATTAATTTTGTTAAATAAAATTATAAAAACCTAAAAGTAGATTAGTATAAAACATATGGATCTAAGAGTAATTACTGAAACTGAGGAACCTGAGAGTTGGTTAGTGCAAAACTTAAGGACATCAGCAATTTTCTCTATTTTGAAAAAGGGTATTTCGGGAATGAACATAAAAATTTATTGACCAAAGGAAAAGACTAACAAAATACCCAGCAAAATTTGAATGGAAGAACCTAAGAGCAAAATAAAACAAAAATGAGAGATCATATATAGCCTGTACTTTAAAACCGAGAGATCTCGGAATACGTTAACCTACAATTCAGAGACTTCTAAGTAATTCTCCCTAAATAATAATTATAAACTCGATGCATAAATAAAATTTTAAATTATTTTGTTCTCTATATTTTATAGAAGAATTTTATTTCGATATTTGGTGTGTTATAACTTTTATTCAAAAATTGTTGGATATGAAATTAATAAAATCGTGTGTACAATAAATTTTTGGATTAACTCACAAGGGGTCCAAATTTATGTCTATTTTATGGTCCATATTTAATCAGACTAATTTTTGTGCGCGACCAAGAAAAAAGCGCTAGCCTAAAGACTATTTTTTATCCTACATAGGATTAAACCTTCCGCCTAAGAGGTCGAGGAAAAACATACTCACCGACTAACTTAACTAGCCTGCTGGATTATGTGTACAATAAATGCAAAAACATAAATTCAATTCTCTTTCTTTAAGATATTGTATAGTGCATGTTGGGTGAATTTGATTATTATTAGGATAGGTAACTTTTGTGACAACTCAACATTTGAGTTGTAAATGCACCCATTTAGAAATTCATTGCCTTCTTTTTGAGATAAATAGAAATAATTTTTGAAAAAGTTACATCAAAAAGTAATCTGAAAATTCATATTTTTAAAATTTCTAGAAATAGTACATAAATTTTGAAATTAAAAAAAAAAAAAATACTTCTTGTGTTTTTATAATTTTAACCCTCACTTATTATTATTAAAAGAAATTGCAAAATAGAAAACAAATCGTTCGGGTCTTAGATCTCTATGTCAACCACTATACCATCAACGGAAATAGATGGGTATTCAACGTCATCAATCGCCAGCTCAGACAATGGTGAACTCCACTGGCACCAGAACTCCCTCAAATGATATCCATAAGAGGAATGAAACGTCCATGTTAAAAACAGACTTAGAACTTCAACCGCCATTTTCACGTGATTCTGGTGATTGAACAACCGATTTGAAACTAGATGAAAGCCCAATTGGATTCCTTGTCGTCGTTGCCGTTCTCTTGCATTTTTTTGATACCTTCTGACTATTTTCTACAAATTGGACTCCTCTCTCTCTAAAAGCTTCAATTTGACGTTGACGTAGCTGAATGTCTCGATCACCGCCATTTTTTGGTGTAAAAGAGAAAGAAACCAAACTTCTTCTTTTTTTCATTATATGGTGTAATAGAGTTAGGCACATTCGGAATCTATCAATCAAGAGTTTTTTTGATACCATAGAGTTGTGAGTTTCCATCATGTAGAATTTTTCCGATAACCATTGACAAATTTCAATGGTATTTAAGTCTTAAGGTAGAAGATGAAATCATATTATAAAAAAGTTCTTATTCTTGAGTGGAAGATATTGTTGTGTCATGGAATCCTTTTTTACTTGTGTTACATTTATTTATATCTAAATTTTGATCTTTATTTATATATATTGGTTTGTATATACATTAATTAATGTTTATTAACTGATATTTATTAACTGGTTTTTATTTTTATTGACTTGTATATATATTTATGAACATTTATTTACTGGTATTGACTTTTATTGACTTGTAGATATATTGAAGTTTATTGGCTTATAAATATATATTTACATATATTGGCTTGTACATACGTTTATTAACCGATATTTATTTACTGGTATTAATTTTTATTGACTTGCATATACTTTTATTTACTGGTATTGACTTTGATTGATTTATAGATATATTGACGTTTATTGACTTGTAGACAGGGACGAACGCAGGATCACAGAGTGCGGGGGGCAAGAAATTATTTTGAAAAGTAAAAAAAATTAAGAAAAAACTATAAATAATTGATAATAATGATTTAGTAGTTTATGATATTCTTTCAAAAGCTAAAAAGACTTAAGCAAAGATATATAATATGTGAATATTACAACACTGATATATTATTTATAATCCATATAAATTTTTAACCGTTTCAATAATTAGCTGCAGCAATACACATGATAAAGTGCCTAGTTTCTTCATATAGTAGAGCTCATAAAAAGAATTTATTTGTTCAAAGAAATCAATCAAAAGAACACCCAACTGAAAAGGAAAACAGTAGCCTAGCATTGAAAACAATCATAAAAAATTGAAAGGGAAGAGATAGACTTACGTGTTTTTTATGGTCA
>CATIWJ010174399.1:0-12824 GCA_949640765.1 Croton laevigatus | reverse complement strand
ATTAGGACTAATTGAAATCTACACTTTCAGTAAGATATTTAGATAATGTTTGTAATAGTTTTGGAATTAGTTTTGGATGTTTTGAGTTTTTAAAAATTTATGGAATTAAAAATAATATTTTGCTAAATATTAAATTTTATTCACATTTACTCATATAGATAGTTTAAAATTTATATATGTTAACTTGTCTTTTTTCTTTTTGAGAGAACACTCAATTTTGTTTAAAGGATGAAATTGTGATGTATTAGAAATGTAAACGTTTAATTATGTAAGACAAAGATTCAAATAATAATAATATTATTATTATTATTATTATTATTATTCAAAATCTATAATTATTATAAAGCGAATCTAATTATTTATTAGTAAATATAATATTTACCTTTTTATTAAATTTAATATTTATTATTTCTATTCAAATTAATTGTATTTGATAATTAAATAATAAGAAGAGGAGATATAAGTATATACGATCCATGTATACCGATATACGAATCATATATATATTGGTATATATTATATATACCATATATACCGGTATATATAGTATATACCAATCAATATATATGACTCGTATACTGATATATATGGATCGTATATATCTGTATATCTCATCTTCTTCTTTCCTAAATCCTTGCCGCCATAGATTTGAAAAACTAGAAGAAGAAGAATAAGAAGAAGAAGAAGAGGAGAAAGAGATAGATTTAGAAAGTTAGAAGAAGGTGAAGAAGAAGAAGATAAATGTAAGATTCCACATCGGATATTGAGATTTGATATAATATATAAGTTAAACCATCTAATTACTTAGTTAACTTAGGTTAACCATTTTAAGCCAGTGGATTTGGGCCTAAGTAGTTGATAAAGGTAGTTAGACGGATCATTTGGAGGCTTATGCGGCCAGACTCCGGTTTAGTTGTACGTCTGTTGCGGCTCCCGGGTTGAGTCGTTACAATAATAGTATCAAAGCAGTCACCAGTCGAAAGTGTTATGCGTCGCCTGGTGAGATTTGTGTTTATATGTCCCAATGAAGACGTTGTGTGCAAAAGGGGAAGGTTTGTGAAATCCCACATCGGATATTGAGATTTGATAGCAGGGTCGTCTCATAAATGTGAAAGGCCCCGTGCAAAGTATTAAAATTAGACTTTGAGCCTTATAAAAATTATGATATATATAATTAAAATAAATAAAAAACATGTACTTGATAATGGTTTAATGGAAAATGCTTAATAATATAAATTGTTTAACTCAGGTTCAAATCCTAGAGCATACACTTAGTAATATTTTTTAAAAATTTTTTTAAATTTGGACCCCCAAAAAAAATGAAGGCCATGTGCAAATGCACAGCTTGCACAAGGCCTCCAACGGGCCTGTTTGATAGAATATATGATATATGAGTTAAACTACCTAATTACTTAGTTAACTTGGGTTAACTATTTTAGACCAGTGGATTTGAGCCAAAGTAGTTAGGCAGATCATTTTGGAGGCTTATGCGGTCGAACTCCAATCTAACTGCAGGCCGGTCGTGGCTCCTGAGTTAGGTCATGACAATAAATTTGAAGAAGAAGATGAAGAAGTGGTGGTTGATGGTGTTGTTATTCTAGTTGTGTTTCTATTTTTTTTTTTTTTAGTTTGTGTTTTTTAAGTTTAGGGGTATTGTTGGTATTATTTTAAAATATATACTATTTATTACATTTTAAAAAGTTAGTGCTATTTACTTCTAGAGAAACTTTAAAATGTGCCATTTGCCTCACAGATCCAATATTAAACTTGTGTGTGTTTTTCTTTTTAAAATAAAAAGTGAAAAGTATGCTATTTGATGTAATTTTTCTATTGAGACATAATAAATATTTGAATACCATAAATTTTATTTTTTATATTATTAAGAAAAATAAATTAGACAAAAGTTATTTGAAAATTTTATTTATTAATTAATTACTACAAAAAGTACTTACGTGTTTTGTTTTAAGAAAATAAATCACTTACTTGGATGCAACAACAAAAATTGCTTATGATTATACCAACAGCTAAACATTGTTTATAATTAGAAAATATTATTTTTTCCAAATTATTTCTTTTTGATTAAAACACAAATATCCCTAATCCATTATGCTGATCTAATTTTAGTTGCACCTTTTAACATAAACATACATGCACACACAACTCAAGCACCTAAATGACGAGAGAGTTTCATCTTGTTGACACTAGGCTAGTTCGATCCTACCACATTTGAGTATTCCGCTCCATGCTTTAACACCAGACTCCTACCCATCCCCCAAAGAGAGGGGTACAATTCTAAAACTTGACAAGAGGTCATCCATTTTAATACTAATCTCACCAAGCATGTTAAACATTAGAGTTGTAGTAAAATCAGGTGTATTAGAGTTGATGCGATCGCACCCGTTACACCAAGTTAATTGACTAGGAGATAAGATGTTTCCAACATAAATTTTTTTTCATAAATAAGAATTGAACTCTCAACTTTTGCTAGTCCCAACTATTTTAAAGATTTATTTTGTTTAATCTATAAGGCAATTATTTTTAGGATATAAGTATTCTTACCCACAATTTTTGTGGAACACAACAAATAAACAAATTGCTTTCAATGGTACAAAGCTTAATAATTTTGTCCACATCCGTTATTTTTTTAATATGAGCTAGGGATTAGGGACTTAGGAAATAATTAGAGATTCTAATGCACACTTACATAGAAATCATATTATACAAGTTAGTGCTCTTAAGCACCAAAAGTTAGGCAAGAATAATAGTATAGTTCAAGAAGGGACTTTTATAATTAAAATTTACATTTTCGTTCAATTAGATTGATTTGTAGAGCATTTTATATGATACTTGGTTCATTTCAGCACTAAAAGTACCAATTATACCACTATCATAAGAGTAACTTTTTCAATTTTTTTATATTCCTAATTTTCTATAAATTAATTACACAATGTGAATATATAATAAATCATATATTTAAGAAATACTTCTTTTTTTATTAAGATAAAATTCATATAAAATTATTTTCTTTTTAATGTACAATAATAAATTATATATTTAAGAAATTCAAATAAACTAAAAATGAAAAATAATTTAAAATATGAGAATGATGAAAAAAAAAGGGTTTAGTCACTCCATGACTCAACGTTAGAAACCATGATTAACTTTTATTAACTTAAAAAGGGCTATAATAATAAATTTATTTTTTAATTATACCCAATAAAGTGCTATTAAAAAAATTACAAATTAAGGTGTTACAAATATAAAGTTTATTTTGGATTGTTATTCATGTAATTCGCAAATTTCAATTTATTTCTTATTTCGATAAAGGACTTCCGATGCCAAACCGGATGGCCGACCATCATATCCCGTTGTAGTTCCGCCTCTGATGTCAAGGGTTTAATCCACAACAACATGACTTAAACATTTTTAACCATGATTACGTTCTTTTAATTTAGGAGAACCCAAAATATTAAATTTATTTTTCAACAACTTTCAATAAGGTGTTATTGATACAAAATTTTACAAATTAAAGTGTTGGTTGCAGAAAGTTTATATTGAGTATAATTTCCCAATTTTAATTTACTTTTATTTTGAATTTAGGTGAAAAATATGATTTAAAATTCAAATTTGAGTGAAAATGTAATATTAGCCACTGGTGAGTGACAGCCCATTAGGTTTGGAGTGAAATTGTTACATAAATTTCATTTAGGGTGATTTTGCTCCAAAATCAAAATCAAAATAAAATATTATATTTTTATAAGTTCACGATGAAATAGTAACTTAAACATTTTATTTTAATACATGTAATTAGGGGTGTGAGAGATCAATTCTGTATGATTCTCTATTATACCAATAGCGAATTGATTGTAATAACATGTCGATGTGTCTAATAACATGTCACATTACCGTATTAGACATCTTACCATATTATAAAAAAGGAGTACATTAAACAAAATTGTAATAACATGTCAATGTGTCTAATACAAGCAGGGACGAGGTTAGAATATAAGAGCTGGTTGCCAAGTTTTGAAGTTACGTCTGCTCATAATATATTACCATATAAATTGTTAATAATATAATTAAAAATTCTTTAAATTTATTTGAGTGCCAATCATCTAAATTATTAGGGAAATAATTAACTAAGGCATTTATGATTGAAAAATTTATGATTTCATTCATGTTTCTGGCTTAATTAATGGTTAGGTCTCTCTAATTTTGAAAATAAATGAATAAGTCCCTTTAGTTATTCTGTTTAATCATTCATTTTTGTTAAAATAGATGACTAGGTCATTCATTTTTCTCAAAATAAAGGAATAAAATAATTAAGTATTTTTTTTTTAATGATGAATGATATATTTGGACTACTGCGATGTCTCAAATATAAATTTGGGGTAGTAAAAAAAATTATCCAATTTTAAGTTTAAAAATAACTTTTAGTCTAATTATAATTTTTTTTTTCTTCAAAAGAGTCATATTTTAACCTTTAACTCTTAAAATTGTCATATTCGTTTCATTTATAAATTGTTTATAGTACGTTTATAATATGTTTATAAACTGTTTATATTTTATATGTAATTAGAAAGCAAATATTTTAAAATTATTTTTTAAAAAATATGACATATTTAAAATATTTTTGTGAGTATAAAAGTCTTTTAATTCCATTTTGACGTGAAACTAGCATATATATTAACAAAATTATTAAAAGTCTTAAAAAATTATTAAAATATATTCATTTATTTCTTAAACTCAAAACAACAACAACAACAATAATAATAATAATAATAATAATAATAATAATAATAGTAAGCTTAAAATACAACTAATAAAATTAGGATTTTTTTAAAAAATTATACTTAATACATAATTACAAATCATAAAATCAAATTTACTATGAGAAAATATTAATTAATACTACCTCTATTTTTATGATATGTTTACATTTCCGTTTTTGAATGTTTTTATGAGTTGTTTACATTTTCATTTATAGTAAGTTTTATAATTGTTTTTTTTTTTTTTTTTTATTGATATTGGTGAAAAAGTAAATTTTTTAAAGGGTTAGTAATTATTTATTATTATTTTTATGTTGATATTGGTGAAAAGTGGATTTATATTGGTATTAATAAAATAATGAATGTAAAGATATGAGAAAAACGGCGTAGTATTCATTAAATTGTCATCAAACATATATATATTTTTTTCGCCGTATATAAATTAAATTGAGAGGGTATAATTAAAGAAAAAAAAACCCGGTTTTACCAACACTGTTACAAAAAAAGAGAATCAATGCAGAAAAATGAACACAAACAACATTAATATTAAATTAAATACAATAATAATTAAGTTAAAAAAAAGGAGAGTGGGGCCCGCATGGCACGGGGCTCGAGGGCAAAGAAAGTGACAAAAGAAGAATAATGACAGAGGGCGACCTAAATCAACGGAGGTGGCGTGTTGTTTCCGCCCTTCCGTACAATGCTTCGTGGGGTCCCTTTATCTTCTCTTCAATTATTATTTTGCCAAATATATTAATTATTAGTGGCTATAATCATTATCATCATCACATTCCCTTTCTATCCCTTTGCTTGTTATTGTTATGGTTATAATAATTTTGCCTATTCTTTTACTCCTTTTGGCTTTTTAAAGTAATTATTGTTCCTACTTCACTCTTCCTTTTATTTACATTTCTATTTATATATTTCTTCTATTTTTTTTTTCTTCAGCAAAATGTACTATTGACTTATTTATTTTATTTTATTATATATATATTCTTAATTTTTTATAAATATATTCTTAAGTTGTTTTGTATTTTAAAATATACTTTGAAGTGTTCCAATTTTAAATATTATACTCTCAAATTCTTTTATTTAAAAAAAACATTACATCTAAATATTAAGAAAAAAAAATATTTTTTCTATTCTTAAACCTTCATTAATAGGGATCAAAATATAATTTTTTATACCAAATATTCTAAATCTATTTTCGATAGAGAGCTAAACAAATAAATATACCAATTTGAAACTCTCAACGTGAGCAATTAGAATTCGAATTTAAATTATTTGATATGAAAAATTATATTTTGATCCTTGCTGAATATAGAACATAAGAAAATTTATAGTTTGATTCTTATTATTTAAAAATAATGTCTTTTTAAATAGAAAAATTTAAGAGTATAATATTTCAAAAAAGGACTTAAAAATATATTTTTAAAAACAGAAAGATATAAGAGTTTATTTATTAAAACGTTGAGTACCTAATATATATATGATTTTTTTTACATAAATATACTGCAACCAAGGGGACGAGAAGGGTGAGCACTTTATCCAATAGGCAACACCCTTGCTCCTATATTTTTCGAAATCCCATTTTAGCATTTTACAGAGAGAAACTTCCATTTTCTATAAAGAATATTATCTCTAGTAATTTTGATATATAAGAGATAATTGTATAAGATAAAAGATTGATATGACAGTAAAACAGAAGGGTAGATTTTGATACATAAGAGATGATTGTGTAAAATAAAAGATTGATATGGCAATAAAATAGAAGAGGGTAAAGAGGAAAAGTGAGGGCATATTGGAGTTCTATTAAAAATTAAACCAATGTAATATTTTTTTATTATTTTGGAATGAAGTTAGTAATATTTATTATGCATATAGACTACTTTCAATTATGTGGACGGTAAAAAAGAAATAACTATTTAATTTTATTAAAATCTAAAAATGAGTCACTTATCGTAGGAAAAAAATTGAAATATGAGAATGAGTCACTTATTATGGAAAAAAAGAAATAGCAATTGGGAAATTTATTCTCGAATGGGGAGAGTAGTAATTATTATGTGCATGGACTACTGTCTTTTAAGTGGATAATAGAAAAGAAAAATCACTATTTAATTTTATTACAATTAGGAATGAGATACTTATTATAGGATAAAAATAAATAACAAATAAGACATTTATTAAGAATGTGAGTGACGAGAGTAATAGGCTAATTTAAAACTTAAAAGCTTATAATTTTGTTACAAATAGTAATAGACATCTCGTCACTCACATTGGCATGTAGACATGTCTGAGCATGGCGAAGTTAAGATTAAGGGAACTAAGGGCAAAAATTTTTTTTCTAAAATTTTTAGGAGGCAAAATTGGAAAAATCACAAAACTTAAGGGTAAAATATGATTTTTCAAAAAAATTGTAATAATTTTTTTTTAAAAAATTTAGTTTAGACTAGGGCGAAATTGGTGGATTGCTACAGTGTGTTGCCCTATAAATGGAGCAGCACTGTAGTTGAGCTACATTTTTTTTAATTTTTTATTTGCTAACTTTCAATATAGTTCAAAAACTTTCCATCCTTTTCATATTTGTCTTTCTTTATTATTTTGGCATTTAAAACTTTTTAATTAAGTCTTTATTTTTCCGTCACTTAATATATTGTATTATTAATTTGTTTTATATTTTTATAATTATAAAAATTTAATTTGAATTAATATCTTGTCAAATATAAATAGTATTTATGATAAATTATTTTATTTATACTATATTGTATAGAATAAGTGGGATTGCACATATCTTATAATTGAACAAAATATATTAATAGAAAAAACAGATAGCGACACACACCATTAACTTTTTTTTTTTTTTTCATTTTTATGAAACCACACCATTAACTCAGTCTAAAAAAAAAAAAAACAAACATACCATAAATAAAACCATTAACTTATGTCTAAAAAAACACACCATAAATAAAACCATTAATATTTAATTAACATATATATTTTTTTAACTTAATGTATGCAAGCCACCTCCCCCAAATGGTGACCTTCCTAAGGGTCCTAAGAGAGGTGATGTCCAGAGATAGCCTCTGGAGTAGGGTTAAGCATGTGACCCAATCCGTTGGGATCCCAAGTAATCCAATATACGTGGGGCTAATTTTCCCTAATCCGTTGAATTTTTGAAGGGGGGGGGAGAGGGAGGGGGTTTGAAAAATAAAACTTGCTGTAGGTTCAGGGCGGGGACGGATTTTGATAGACCTGCCCCGAACTTGCCCCATATAATGGCATTTTTATAATTTTATTAATAATTTTGAAAACCCTAAAATATCATTTCATTTCATCAGATATGTTTTGCATTTCTCTACTGCCGCCTCTATTAGTTTGTTAGTTAATTAATAGGGTTTTTTTGTTAGTTATAGATTATTATTAGATCGTATCTTAATAATCTATTAATATAAAAAGATTGGTTTGGGGAACATTTCCTTTGATTATAATTTGTCTGTAATATGGAATTATTAAGTTATCCTATAATCAATAATGAAACATAAAAATTTCATATTAAGAATTATATCTTTGGCAGTATTTATTTTTTATTGTTTTTAATTCTATTTTTTTACTGCCTTTTTTTTATTTATTTTTGTCAAATTCATAAACCCCTATTATTCTATTCTAACATTTTAAGATATATAGGATCAACTCTGCTCATTGCTATATACAAAATCTTTAGAGTATGTTATTTTATTTTAGTTAGATTCGACATCAATCAAAAATAAAATAACAATGAATGTCAAACCAACCTTTCTTATTAATGATACAAAAGTCTGCAAAATAATTAAAACTCACATTAAGTTGTTATTCATGGAATCATAAATTAATCAAAGTTCCAAAAAATTATAAAAATGATAATACCTTCATCAACCATGAAAATGTGGATATTGTCTCATTCCGAATTAATGCACAACAATATAATATTGTCCTTCCATGGTTATCAATACCAACAAACATACTAAATGGTATTCCATATGAGTTCATTTTATAAGTCGTGTCAAAAACAATAACATCTCCAAACTTTTGTTACCGACCAAAATAATGACTGGAGACCAGAATACATGTTTGAACCTTTCTTGTTCATCAAGTGTGAAAGCATATTGGAAGTTGGTGTTCTCTTCTTTAATGGCCTTACAAAATTACACTAAATCCATTGCATCATTCTCACTTTCTCTTCTACTTACCATTAAGTAGATTACAAACATCCTCAGTAAGAAAAGGCAGATGGCCATGTTTGAATTTGCTCTTTGTCTTCTTTATATAAACCTCCTCCTTTTATACAAAAGAATTTGCTCTTTGTCTTCTTTGCATATAGTACAAAATCACGGCACTTCTTTCTACATATTTGTTTGCATATTTGCTTATAAAACACAAAAGCCTCTTCCTCACTTAAAAAACATTTGACCTATAAATGGCTTGAAAATATCATTCACAATGTCTTCTCCATCAATTTCATTATCCATTTCAATTTCAGGAATTACATTCAAATCAAAGTTCATATAAAACACAAAATAGCATCAAATTAGTTTTATAGAATAATATTCAAAACCAAAATTAAGTGATTATATTTAATTATAATAAATTTGTTTGTTCTCTCAAAAAAAAAAATTGTTTGTATGTAAAAATAGGAAAAGCAAGGTCCAGAAGACTTGAATCCACTACATATGTAAAGATAGTTTGTGAATTTGGGTCTTCCCTTCGTATTAAGATAAGACAAGTGTCACTCTCTATACTATATACCCTCCTCCTCACCCTCATAGATTCCAAATTATCATGCCATTAATAAGAAAATAATAAAATTATGAGCTAAATGGCACATATATATGCAAGAATTTCAGTAAAAAATTTCAATTCAAAACCTCAAATGCATATTTAGTCGTTGCTCGCTAATCACAAATATCGTCAAGAAAATTTTCTATCTATCTACCTAATACTCACTGAGTTCAGTTTATTTTAAAAAAATGTGATTCCAAATTGCTCAATCCGACCGACCTTCTCTTAAGAGAGTTCATCCTTCACCAAGGAGTAGTGATAGCCACCAAAAAAGGTTTTAATATTTTAATTTACACAGAAAAATTTCCATTTAAGCAAAGTAGAAATGAGTAAAAGTATTATAATGCGTTATTGAAATTTTATATCAATACATAAACCATAAACAACAAATTAAGTTGATTGTTTCATTAACTATACTATAAGAATAGTACAGACAATTCAGTGGCTTGTCTTAAAAAATAATATTTTCTCTCTTTTTCTATATAAATAAAACAAAGGAGAATGTCTAATATCATATATAAATGTATAAACAGGAAGCATTGGCATTTTTTAAAACGTCTCTACTAAATTTATATTTTTAAGATATAATTTCTTAATTATATTTTTCTACTAAACTTTAGATTATAATAAACAAAAATAAATATATTCAAATTATTTTTATTAAAAAATACTATTTTACTTTATATTTTATATTGACAATCCTATTATCTTAACGAATATTATTTTTATAATTCTTTTCTCTTAAAGAATAACAATCCTAATTATATAATTCATGTTTTTAATTAATTACATAATTTTAATTATTATTTATTACCAAAGATAAATTTCTGAAAAAAGCAAAAAATTAATAGTAAAATAAAGAAAAAGTACTATAAAATTACTAAAGTATTACATAATTAACTACTCAGTCCCTTTAGGTTCAAAACTAACTAAAACATCTCTCAACTTTGCAATCATCATACCACTTGGTCCTTCTATATATATATTTTTTGATTTTCCATTAACGTTATATACAATAAAATATTTTATGATAATATTATTATATTATTAAAGATATGGAAGTCGACAATCAATTGTTAAAAAAAAAAAAACTAATTTTCTATTTGTTTCTCCCTGTAAAAAAATAAAAATTTATACTCATATTTTCATTCTGAAGAAAATGCACTTAATTTTTTGGATTATGATGTAATGATGTGTAAAATTATTTCACTTTAAAAAATTACACCATCTAGAAAAAGATTCATATAGTAATCTTCAAAATATATTTGATTTACGACCAACTGTTATTCTAATAATTTGAAGTATTAAACATGAGAGATTTTTTTTAAATGACGACTTAAAACTCTTTATTTATACCCACTAAATTATTATTTGGAATTTATTTTTTAAATTAAAATTTTATTTTAACTTGTTTGAATGTGTATTCTACGTGAAACTAATGGAATCAAGAAATAACTTATAGGAGGACTAAGTAGTATAACAATTGCAAAGTTAAAGGATGTTTTAAGTAATTTTGAAACTAGAAAGACTAAGTAGTCAATTACATATATCTTGGAGATTTTATAGTACTTTTCCCTAAAATAAATTACTTAAAATAAAGGAACAGTATAATATTATTTAAATATAAATTTTTAAATAAAAATAAATGTAATTTACATTGGAAAAAAGAGAAATATTACTAATAAATTTTATATTTTAATAAATTAAATAATTTAATTTTCTAAATTTCAAAGATGTAAAAAAATCTTCTCAATTTAAAAATTAAATTAAACAACGATTTTAGTAAATAGCACATAGAGAAGTTATTTTGCATTTAGAAAAATAGCACAATATACTTCATAATTTGGAAAATAGCATAATTTTTTACTATTAAGAAAATATAAGATTATATGAAAAAAATATGAGAAAGTATTAGAAAATAAATATATTTCCAAATAAATTTTAAATATATTAATTTCATGCATGACTAGAAAAAAGAAAAATGTTTTAATTAACAACAATGAAATATACCATATGAAAGTGAAGTGATAAAGAAAGTTGTCTCTATATAAATGAAACATAAGGAATATGAAATTATAGTTTAATCACACCTCTCAATTTTTTTAAATAACGACAAAACAAAATTACACTTTAATCACCTCTCGTATTTTCTATAATATTGCAAACATTGCAATATGAAAGGATGTATTAGACCTAAAAAAATTATACTATAATGGAGGAATTTGTAGGGTTAAGGTTGAAAAGGTGGCCTATACAAGTTGATGATTTATTTATATGTATAAAAAGGAAAATGACGTGCATGAAGTTTTTTTAATAATTAACAATGATTTCCACTACTTAATTAGTTTATTTAAATTTGATGACACGTATTCCTCAAGCAAAAATTTGAAGACACATAAGGGGACACGAGTGGGAATATTATTAACATAAAGAAAGTGAAGTGAGTGATAAAGAAATTGCATGATTAGTTAAGCAAATGAGAGTTTAGAGAAAAAGGCAAGTGATTAATTAGGTGATAATCCCAAAAGTTGGCTGTTTATTAGCATATAATCTTCCTTTTCCCATTTTTGGAAGGTTTGAGTATAGTTTTCCATATTTTGATTGAAACCACTTGCTAGCTTTTGTAGCTTTGGTAGTGTAGTGTGGTGTCCACTTAGATTTGCTATTGTCCATTTCAGTTCTATTATCACTAACCTATATATGCTACTACTACTGTTAGTTATTCTTAAATAAATGAGTTATTTTTAAATTTTCTAAAAAAAAATTAAAATCTCTAAAAAGATTAAAAATATAAATTATATTGATAAAATAAATTCATTTGTAAGATAAAAGTTCAAACTATAAAAAGAAGTACTTGTGGTCTACTAGTTAACTTGTAGTTTACAGATAGTTTACAACAAGTTTATCTACAATTACACTGAAAAGTATTCCACCTCCCATAACTAGAAAGTTTTGTCTTTAACCATTACAATTGTGCCTCAAATTAAATGTATTGTACCCGTAATAATAACAACTGAAAAGGTCCATAAAGTTGTGCCTACCTTTGCATCAGCAATCAATAAACCTGTTGAGTACTTTCTTAATAATAAGAAAGAGGAATCTTTTTTTTACTTGCATAAAAATATAAAAGAGAAAAATATCATGGATTTCTTTTTTAACCTATATTCATAATAATTTTAATTTTTTTACTGACATTTATAATATTAAAATATTTCTCAACTGAATTTGTTTTTTCATTTG
>CATIWJ010174344.1:0-13630 GCA_949640765.1 Croton laevigatus | reverse complement strand
ATTACTTTAATTATTAATTTTATTCACTCCATATAATCATTGTGATATATATATATATATATATATATATATATATATATATATATATATATATATATATATATATATATATATATATATATACACACACTATTTACCATATAATTATTTAAAATCGATAATAATTTCTTCCATATGCTTAACTAATATCATTTCTAGTCACTAAGTCACTTAATTACAACATCTCAATTGGCCGATTCCAATTTCTAAATTTAGTTCCAATTACCAACTTAATATTCACTCTTATATATTTTCTATAAATTTTTTTATGACATACTTCTAAATTCTCTTACTACACTGAGTATCTATTGTAATCCTGTAATCTGGTAATTTACTTTATGCACTGATATTTATTTATTGCATCTCTCCTAGTTAGCTAATTTTATACTTCAACTAATTTTCATAATAATCCCTATTTAATCATGTATAATTTCTCTCTTAATTATTAACTGATCAATTCAACTTCTTTTCATTAAAAATTAATCCAAATGCTATTTATACTTTAATGTCCTACATTAAGTTGTTAATTAATTATTACTATTTTATTCCACATAAACACATATAAATTTCACAAACATGTAAATATGTACATAAATAAAATAATGCCTCCTTAAATTCTATTTGTATAGTTTACATTTACTTTTACATATTACATGATTTATTATTTATTAATTATTTAACATCCTTCTAATGCTATTGAACTTCTAATTATATAGTGCTCACAAATAATTTTTATAATATTTTAATATTTTTAGCCAAATTAGAACTCTCTCATAATTAAATAATACCCCTAACTTAATTATTTTCCTAAATAAATTCAATTTTATAATTAAACTAATATGGAAGGGCATAATTGAAGTACTAAAATAAGTTTAGGAGCTTCTATGTAAATATTTAGGGGTTCCCGTCACAGCCCATTTTTCAACTTGGTAATATTTTGTCAATATTTTTATAAATTAAATAAAAATTTTATTTTGAGGAAATTAAAAAAGTTAAATGTCTGAAAAATAATTAGGATTTCAAGTACAATATTTGAATTTTTGACTCCGAGGGTATTTTGGTCATTTTGACCATCGAAAAATTTTATGTAACACCCCATCTTGGTTTAGTGGGAAGACCTCGAAGAAATGCTACCTATTGATATTGGAGCGGTATCGTGTCAGTTATTCTTTATAGATGGATAAGTAGTGCTCGTTATTTATTTTGTTTCATTTTACTTAGTTAAATTTTTGAACAATTTCTACAGAAAATTCACGAGAGCTCCGCTACACATAAGATAGTTCATGAATAGTAACAACGACCATATGGGTAGTCCCTGCGACTATTCACTAGATCCTGCAAAGAAAAATTTTTCCCAAATGCTTCGGCAATCGTCCTTATACCCTCACCCCTCATATGGACCGAAAATAAACACTTCTATATTAGAAAGCAATAAACTCAACTCAAACAATATGTTAAAGATTTACTGAAATTTTTAGTTACACTAGTATTTATCTGGGAGTACTAATTATGTTCATATACATGCCACTACTAATGTCTCAAAGCAAAATAAAATGTAAGATGATGCCTTTGAGTGCCGGTGAACTGACGTTGAAGGTCTGTTAATTCTATACTGCTAACCTGTGAGTTACAGAAAATAACTCGCTGAACACTAATGTCCAGTGGGTACTTTAACTGTTGGAAATAAATAATTTAAAATGTACTTTAAGTAAAAATATTACAAATTAAATCACGTTGAAGAAACCAGTACGAAGGAATAAACAAAATATAAATGCAATATGCACAAAAATATGTGTAATTACTTTCTTAGTGTTTTATTTATTTCGCTCTAATGGTATATAATGGAACCTTGGGATAAGGCATTCAAATAAATCCAATGATGATTATGTATTCAATAATCACAGTACAGCAGTACTGAAATCACTGAATAGATTTTCATATCAGATGTTAAGTATTTGCCGAGAATATCGGTAGGTGACCCGACGTTGGAAAATAACTGCCAGGTACTTTTGTGAGTAACCCAACTTTGTCAATGATTAGACGCCATTCCATATCAATAATTCAATATCAATGATACTGTGTATCGCTATAATGTCAGTATATGACGCGTCATATCCTTACCACCGAGTTCAACCAAAACCAAGTAGAGCTTTGTATTTTTAGTTCATGCAGTATATATGTATATTTAATTATAAAAGGTTAAAATTAGGTGATAATTTAAGTTTTGCCAAACTAGTCAACAGTTCGATTATTCACAAACGACCTCATATTCTCGGACGTTAGTCCTTATCCAACCATATGAATTCATTTTTAGCATTTCACATTTAGTTTAGATACTAATTAGGCTCACTAGACAATTTTTACCAAATGAATATTTGTTGACAATATGAACAGTAACATACATATCAAATGAATAGTAATTTGATGAATTTCAACCACTCAAAAGGGATGGTATAAAACCTATTCAAGGTTCACTTAGGTACCCAAAATTAGTCTTATACATCCCTCTAAGTGTTGGTTAGGTCCTTACAAAGTTACAATTAAACATTTAAAGGTTTGGACAATCAAAATTTTAAGTTAAAAAATGGAAATTTCAGCTTTTCTTTTTTGGACCATTCGGCCTAGCTTGCTTTGAGTAGGGGGATTTATATTTTTTTTCTTGCAAAAATCATTTTGAGACACCTTAAGGCATAATATGAAGGGATTTGAAGTCCCTTTTCAAAAACTCAATGGGAATTTTTTATGAAAAATCACCAAAGTTTAAACACCCTTTACGGAACTTTCACTACTTTAAGTTTTAATGGTTTATTATGCATCCCTAATGACATTTTAACAATCTTAAACACATTTTATCATCATATAAACACAAAAACATGGCATTTGAACACACAAACCATTCGTCCAACAAGGGAAAATGTTGAAGAAAATAATTAAAATCCAAAGTTAAAGTACCAAATCTTATTTTAGGCTTCCCTTAAGCTTTTAGTGTTCTTCCTTTGACCTTTCTTCTTGTTTTCCTACACATTTGACATCTTTATATAATTAATAAAAATCCTAAGTATGGAAACCTTAAGCCTACCTAAGCAATTCCTATGAATTTTTGTCAAAATTATGCTTAATAAAGCTTAAAATACCATTTTTCACCAACTTCCACTTCATCTTCATCCTCCACCTGTTAGTGTTAGCCATAGCCTTAACTCGTTGTATATGGATATTTAATTAATGAGAATTAAAATTCATCATTTTTGTATTCCCTGTGCAATGTAATTTGATGAATTTCCTTGAATAGTAATTCTGCTTTAATTATCTGATGCGTGATCAGGATAGTAAAACTTAAAGCATTAAAAGAATACTATTCTAAATATCCCTAGTCGATTATTATCATGGAAGTGATAATAAACTAAGACTAGTATGTACTCTATGAGATAATCTTGTTTTACGGGTCATAGGATATGGAATATCGATTAGAGATATATAGTACGTGTTAGAGAACAGCGTACTTGATCGATCCACTTAATGAGAATACTACATGTGGAGACGGTCATAAGTATTTCTCATGCAATGCTTATACTAGAATCCCCAGATCTGAAATTACTATGGATTCTTAGGTAATTTCTTGTATGCTTTGATGTATTGCCTAACGTGCCCGTAAAAAGGTTGCAAATATGGGTACGATCAGGTATGCCAAGAATTACGCTAAGAAACATGAGTAAACTGAAGGGATTGCCACTCTCTCTATGAGAAAGAAGATATCACCAGCCATTTGATTAGTGAGACGGAGTAGTGTTTGCGCAAACCCATATAGGATGATAAATGTTATGCATCTATCTGATTAATCCGGATCACTAGAGAATCAATAAAATGAATTAGCAATAATAAGGGTGACCGAGGACATGCCTTATGCTAATCATTGATATCTATTGGCAAAGGATTGTATAAAATTGTTATAGGCATTGTCGATTCGATTGTTTGACACTCGATTTCAATTTGGGTAGTTATAATGTCTTGCTAGAGACCAATTATAACTTATGGACTTAAATATATTTTTAGTCCATTGCCAACATTGAATGGGCCTTCAGGATTGCACACGTGAAAAAGGATTCAGGTTGGACCTGAAAGCTTGTTATACTATATCCAATTAATTAATTAATTAAATTATTTAATTATTTAATTATTAAAATGTATTTATATATAAACGAAAAAAAGAGGGTTTTCGTTTTATATAGTGTAGGACCGAAATCCAAGGCTTTTTGCTTTGTTATATATTTGATTTAAATGAATATATATTTTTGTGTGAAGTGTTCACATGAGGTATGGAACAAAACTTAATTATCATTTGATGATAAAGTCAAAAGAGGAGTTTGGTAAAAGGATATATTTAAATGAAAATTTGATTTTCATTTAAAATATATAAACATTTAAATGGATGGATTTTGTTACTATATATATATGATATATTAAAACATGAATTTTGATTGGTGGTTGGTTTTGTTTTATATAATAAAACAAATCCAAAAGATAAGTACTGGTGGATGCAATTTCGATTTGAAAATTCAAAACAAAGAGTTTGCATTCATTCAACTTTTCCTTTTCCCGTTTTACTAAAAAACAAAATAGACTCCTCCTCTTTTTGGGTCATTCGGTTTTTGTTTTACACAAAATAAAAGGTTTTTCGTCTTGACGTGGTGATAACAAAAATTGAAAGTAGTTCCATTCTTCTATGTTCGATTCTACGTATTTTCGTTTGGAACGAAAGGCAAGGAAAACGTTTCCTATCTCTACCATTTTCTTGAGTAGATTAAAAGCTTCCAGTGCTAGCACACTACAGTTCTCCCTTTGTTCCCTAGTGTGTGTGAACAAAGAGGGGATTGCCATTAGCATCCCTATAGTCATTTCGAGTTGACAAAAGTATTCCGTGAGAGCATCCAGACATCTCAAGGATTCTATAGGGAGACTACAGCGATCCAGAGGTGAAAGCACGCTTCAAAGGTAATTTTTAATCCTCCCTACACTTAATTGCTTTAATGAAAACTGGTCTAGAGAGGGTTTCCCTTCATTATTTTTGCTTCCGCTACTTAATTTTACTTGTTATATGAGTAAATGTTGCATTTATTGCATGTGAAAAACCCAACAAACCGACAAACCCTAACTTTCCCCTTTTCTTCTATGTTAGGGTTTACTACACATACATAAGAAACTAAAGATTTAAGCCTAATCACATGTTACTAGTTGCATAAAACTTAAAATCATAACTAAAAACCATAAAAATTCAACTTGAAAATGAAAAATACCTTGGAAAATTGCTCCTTCCTCTCTCTCCTATGGGGGCCGATGGCTTCCTTCTTGAAAATGACCATTTTTGGTCATTTTCAAGCTATTTATAGCCAACAATAAACATGTTATGGCCTTGCTCACTTATTCTCTTCTTTTGATTGGTTTATAAGGTTAAATCATGTGCTTTCATTGGCTACCATTCAAGTCAACCTCCCCACCTTGATTTCTTGACCAATCCTACTCTAAAATCACCACATATGATCATATGGAATTTAATTTGGCCAAATGACGAAAATGCCCTTCGTAGGAAACCCGACGAATCTTTTTATATGCTCGTTTTCTGAAAATTCTGTGACGCTCCGTTGCGACTAGTAAACTCCCGAGATTTTATATTTGACATCAGTTATAGGCACTATTAAGACCCTACGTAACTTTTTGAAAAATTTTGCTCAGGTCCTCGACACCTCCTCTAGAGCCCGTTGAGCCTTGTTGAGCTCCGTTGGCCTACCTTTGCCTCTGGATGCGACAGTCGCCTTTCCAGAACCTTTATTTATCCTACATCCTCCATTATTTACAGTTTCTTATAGGAATCTCCAGATCGATGCCCGACCTCGGAGCCCCCATGGGTCCCAGGTTGTGCGCGCGTACTTGACACTTACATGGCACTTCGGAAAGCGGATGTTACATTTTAGACTCGGAATTTAGTCTCAAAATGTTGAAATTTGGAATTTAGACATCGAGACGATTGATTTGAGTATAATATTGATAGGATATGAAGATTTGTGAATTTTTACCAACGTCGGGTAAAAATCAGTAAATCGATTTTACCACCGTAAAATAGTGAAAAACATCAATAATTGGCAGAAACTTCATGATTGAAGTCTGAATATAATATTAGATAAGAATCTAGTCGTCCATGAAAAAAAATTCAAAGTGAAAGATAAGATTTGATAAGTAGGATTAAAATAATTAAGGATATTTTTCACAAATTATAGTCCAAAATTAATTTAAGTACTATTTTTAGACTTATAAATAGACTCCCAACCCTTAAAAGTTCATTAGAGTGCAAATAAATTTGGAAATATCCTTAAAATTGAGAGAAAATATAAAATTTTGGGTGTTTGTTATTACGATAAAAACTAAGGAAGGAGAATCAAATTCAAAGGTAAAAATAAGAATAACCAAGCCGGAAAAAGGTTTGATATTTTAACTTTTAAGTTTGAATAAAATACGTTCAATTTTATTCTTCATTTATTTTGAGTTTATTATTTGAGTTTGTTATTATTTAAGTTTGTTATTTCAAGGTCATTTATTTTTTTTAAGTTTATTTATATCTTTATATTATTATTATTATTATCAATATTTTATTTATTTTTATTTTTTTCTTTACTAAACACCTATTAAAATTTTAAGATTTTATTACTATTATTATTTTATTTTTTATGATATTATTATTTCAATATTAAACACCCATTTAATTTGTAGGGATTTATTTATTTATTTTTTATCTTTTATTTATCAATTCTTTAATTTATTACTTTTCTATATACTTATATATTTTGTGGATTCATTTTAATTCTTATTTTAATTTTCATATTGCTCATTTATTTTAATTTCTTTTAAGTATTAATATTTCAATATTGCTTAATTTAATATTTATTTATTTTATTATTGATTCATTTTATAAGTTCAATTTAATTTACTTATTAACTATTTTAATATTATATATTATATTAAATTTACTTTCTAACTATTTAAGTTAATTTTTATTCAAGTTATTTTAAGTACGACAAACAAATAATATTTTTAGAAAATATATATATAAGTAACTAGAATAACTTAGACAAATTTTATCATAAAATATTTTTAAATTAAAGATTTTTAAATTAAAGGTTTGAATTTTTTGAGAAATTATGATTTAAAATAAATTTTAGAAATAAATACTTTTACTATTTAAAGTTTTAAACAAATACAAATATAATTTCTACAAGAAAGAAAATAATTATGTTTAAAAATATTTAAATTGAGATGAGAACTATAAAATCATTTATGATTAAAAGTGTGGTGTTCAAGAAAGACTATTTTTGAGCTCTATTAGAATTTAGTTGAACTGAATTATTGTAAGATTGATTGATCATTCCTAGTGATTTATTTTTTTCCCATTGATTTGTTACGGCGACGGCCGTTATGATTGATTGTGGTGATAACCAATTTATGTAGCCATTTGATGTCTGCCATTTGGTGAGTTATCCAAAGAAATAATATAGCCAGTTTGTAACATAAGTAAATGGTGAAGTTAATAGAAGCAAGTAATGTAGGTTCATCTGAGTATCTAATAGAACCAATTAAACAAGAAATTTATTTTAATTAAATTTTGATGCAAGATTTATTTAATTAATTGTTTGATATTTGTCTTTCATGGTGATATATTTAAATATTTATTAAGTGAATATAAGTTTTTGCATATATGTTTAAATATTTATATTATTCAAAGTTAAAGTATCCACTGAGCGTAATCGCTCAGCTAGTTTGGTTGATTCTGAACTTATAGGTCTCTAAAAAGAAGTGAAAGGAACCAGAACTGTCAGATAGTGTCAGAAATACAAAGAACTTAGCTTGGTATATACTATGAAGATAAAGTCAAAATGAGCAAAGATGGAATAGAAGAAAAAAAATGTATTCATAATTTGTAACAATTGTATATCATGATATGTATATCATGTGATATTCGGTCTAACATTGGCTATAAATGGTCGGATTGAGGGGTGTTACAGGTCCTATGCACGCAAGACAATATAGGCACAAAAATGCACTTTTGACAAATTCCAACAGTCAAGCGCGCATTTCTTCGTCCAAAATGAGGACACCTGCGCCGTTTTGGGTTATCTCCTTCGCCCCAACTCCTCTGCCAAATAGGTAGACAGACTTGTGGATACCTGCCCATTTTCCAATGACGATAATTAATGAATCATATATCAAACTCTTCCTCTCGTCGCCGGCCGTCGGTTGGTGGTCTCAAATTAGCCGTCCGACTACCGGAAGATTTTATTATTCTCTTTGGATCCTTAACAGACCCGACGGGTTAATGGGCGACCAGATCGGATCTCATGTTTCCGGCCATCAGTCGCGGTGTTTTTGGGCTCCAAATTGTTTACTGGACTTGTAGGAGGCGAGCGGTGGCCTTCGTTGTCGGTGTTGATGAACAGACGGTGAAGTAGCAACCGGGTAAGTTCATGGGTATTTTCCCAAAAATACTGATTTTTGATTTATTTTAAAATATTTGGATTTTCTGATTTCTTTGTTCTTCTGTTTTGTTTTCTCCTCTCTTTTCTATGTTCATTTCTTCATTTCCTGCCTCTTCCTTCAGATATATATATACACTCAGAAGTTCCTTATCCTAGTTAAACTCTTCTTACCACATTCTATCTCCATTTGTCCATCTCCAGATTCTTCTGAAATCTTCTGCTTCTTCCGCGTTTTCTTTCTATTATTATTATTATTATTATTATTATTATTATACGTTTGAGGAGTTTTATTTTTGTTCTGTATTCGTAGTATTCCGACCTCTCTAATTAAATATTATTTTTTTAGAATATAAATTTTAATCTTCATACTATTACCGATTTAATTTCACTCTTCACCTGGACACTTAGTTTTATTTCACCTACGTGGGTATTTTGCTCACATTTTATTCATTAATTTGCAATTACTCGTCCGCTCCTAATACTCACTACACATTTCAATTATCTAACAGTTTTATTTTTCTTTTGCTAAATTTTTCGATAAATCTGAGTCATGATCGTAACGTATATTTTAATACAACTATGCTTATATTTAATCCTCAATTATGTATATATTTATTCGCGGTCACACACCGCTCTAATTAATAAGGTTTAATAACTGTCTTATCTCTTAATTTATTTAGCGGACTACATTTTATTATCAATTTCCTGACAGATTTTAGAATCTTAACATCTACTTTATTCTTAATTTCTCAATGTCCCTTCATTAGTTCTAAATTTGCTTTTCCATAATTTGACTTATTATTTCAATCGCCGACTAATATTATTATATTTCTCTTGTAATAATTACTTAAATACTTATTTATATATTCTTAATTTAATTTCAATTTTTATGACCATTTATTTTATTCTAGATACTTATTATTTTACTACTTGGATAATTTATTTAATGTCTCGATCTTCGTATTCATATACTTATGCGCACCTTTAAGAGTACTTTCTTAATTATTATACCAACATTTTTTTTTTTTGAATAACTTACTATAACTTAAATACTCTTAATTTACATTTCTGATTGCTTTTGTCTCACTTATACCAACTTTCACTAAATACTCATTCACTTACTACTAGCATTATTATTCAATCATTTATCCAATATTACTATTATCGGTCGGTCTATATTTCTTAATTACTTTTAGAGTTAATCTAATAATCGTTAACTCATTTCTTTTCTGTTTATAATATGTTTACCATATATCTGGCTTACTATAATACGTTTATCACATTTGTAATTTGCACATTTATCTTTTATCCTGCTTTTATTTCCTTAGATTTTACTATTAATTATTCCGTAATGCACTTTCATGCTTGAGTCACTATTATATTATCAACGCTAGTAATTCCGGATGTGACATTTACACTTTGAGAAAGCTTGTGTCTTCAAATCATCAAAGTTTTGGGCTTGATTTGTATCTTAAATACGAAACGAGGGTACCGTAACTTGATCTTGAATCTATGTTGAAACACATTTGATGACAATCCAAATGTTGGAGACTTGCTCTTAAATTATTTTGACGAATGTTGTTGACGATTGTTGAATAAGCCTTTGAACTTTGAGAAGATGTCGCGTTTTCAATTTGCCAGACCGTCAAGGCTTGATTTTCTTCTAGAGCTTGGAGTCTTCTCCCATAAACTGAGGAGAGCAGCCTATTTATAGGAGTTTGGAGATGCTTATCCACCAATTGAAACGATTTGATTTGTCCACTTTACATGCTCCTATTGGTTTCATATTTTTGACATTATCCATAATTTATTTTAAAGTGATAATTTGCATTAATTATTATTTTAATAATAAAAATAATAAAATTGGCCACTTTAAATAAATTATTTATTTATTTAACTAATATTTTAATTAGCCAATTGAATAACTAAGCTCACAAATCGACTTAATTAATTTATATTCTTAATTAATTTATATTTTTTCTTTAAAATTTACATACAAACAAATGCCCTCTGCAGACTTGTTCATAATTTTGTTTGAATAAGTCTTAAAAATTTGAAGTCTTAAAAATTTGAAGACTTACATAGTAATTTTTTTTAATCTCAGGTTCATTTGTTATGAGAATTTAAGTTTGACATATGAGCTCATTTCTCACGTCAACTGCTTTGATTTAAACTTAAATCCTCACTTGCTTGAATTTGAAGCCTTGATTTTTTTTTAATCATAATTTAATCTTTATAAAATAAGGACTCACAAAGTATAAATTTTTTTTTTTTGAAATATAATTTGAAAAAATTATAGTCCTATTTGTGCAGGAATATAATTTCTTTGATCTCCAAGAGTTCTATAATTGGCTACATTTAATTTAATTCTAATAGAAATAGGATTAATTGGTCTCGTATATAAGATCCATGCACGCGTACCTCTTTCACATATCAAGCTTCGTTAATTTATGTATAACCAGGGAAGGAGAGCTTTGATGAACGTGATTTTAGATTTGACAGATTGTTGCTTTGCTTTGTCTCCATACCATATGAATCTTTTAAAAGATAAGGAAAGCATCAAATTTCAATGTGCATGCTTGAACTTCACGATAATGGATCGGAATCTTTTCAATTTGTTAGAAGCGATTCCAAACATTTTTTCGTTTGTGTACCTGTGTTGCGATTACAGTCGAAATGTATTATCTGCTAAAATGATGTGCATTCTTTTGGTGTCGTGCTGCTTGAACTTTTGACTGGCAAGAAAGCCATATTTGAACAAGTTTAGTTAATTTTGTAGTGCCTAAAATTTTGTAGTGCCTAAAATTTTGGGGCATGAATTGATCAAGCTTTTAGATGATCGGATGAGTCTGCCGGAATCAGCTAAGAGGCAGTGGAAATGGTAGCATATAATGCACTTCACTGTATAAATTCAATTGCGAATAACAGACCAAATATAACGACATTGTGGCTAATTTGGATAAAGCTTTGTCTCCATGTCATGATAACGGAAGATAAATTTCATAATTACAGTTGGTTACACATCAGAATTGCTACTTTTCATTGCTTAAAGTGATGGAGGAAAAATATTTATATTGAGGATCCAAATTCTATTAGAATGAATGGGATTTGTTTTTATTTCTAGATAATACATATAATAATTTTTAACGTTTAACATATCACAAATGTATTAATTAATTATTTGAAACCCAAATCCAAATCACCTCTAACTTTATGTTTGAGAGCAGTAAAGGATAAGAAAACCCTTTTTTTAATCCAATGTAGAAGTGAGTATGTGACCTACATGATCATCCTATTCTGTACTTTGCTCTTCTAAAATTCCCTTTTTTTTTTTTTGGTTGCTACATCACTTTTTTTACAAGTTAAGGCAACTATGCTATACACAATAACAAGTTTCCCTTCAAAAGATATATATTTATTGAAGTCTATTTCTCACTCATGTTTTTGCTACCCTTCTCTCCATTGTGTCATAATCAATTGGCCTCACTTTTTATCTACTTATTTTCCCAATTTTACTTCCAATTTTGATTTGTATCCAACGCCAAAGTTTATATTTTTGGGTACCGATTAGGCATCCACTGTCAATAGAAGTGACTACTTTTTTCTCGCCGCTCATAGTTAGCTGAAGGTGCATACACTATTGGTCAGAAAATGCTATTCCATATTTATGAACAGATTGAACCCCTGCCACATAGTCAAGGAACGAGGATAGCTACTACCCATGTTGCCTTTCGTGGCTATGCAATTTTGTTAGATTAACTATTTTAATAATAGTTAACTATTTTGAATAATGTTGACTTAATAAACTAATAGTTGAATATTATCATATAAATGATTTGTAATATTATATCAATAAGAATTTCTAAGTTTAAATTTCCCATTAAAATAGAATTACGAGTAATTAAAATGAAATTTATAGTTAATTATACTTTTTAACCAATTATATTTCAATGAACACCAAGTTTTCTCATGATGTGAAAGTATTTGAAAAGCTTTTGGTTATATATTGGTCATTAGTGCTTAGTAGTCAAAACTCATTAGTACATTTAGTAGTCAAAAAGAAAATAATATGCTTTTAAATATATAGCTATTGGTTTTGGTTTCATTAGTGCAAACTTTATTGGGATTTTCTTTGTTCTCTTGGCTAAGATTCTATGGCTATTTTTTTATACCAATTTTCATTGGTTAAAATGTAACTTGGATAAGAGTTGGTGAGGCATATTTTTGGAATCAAATTTTAATTTTTTAAACCAAGTCCAATACAATTTGGATTTTTAATTAGCTAAACTAAACCATTGTAGATCAAAACTTTAATATAAAAAGTTGAAACGTATCAAATTTTAATATTTTTATTTTTTTAAACCAATTTATTAAATATTATAAAAAAAATATAGAATTTATCTTCCTTTTATCATATGTTGGACCTCCCATTATTTAAAAAAAAAAAATCATAATCAAATCTATTCCCATCTTCTTTTCACCAATAATCTCTCCTCATCTCATCATATTATTTTTTTATTTTTTTAAATTTTAAAGCCCGGTACATGAAGGCGGGAAAGGTCGCAAGACAACCTTATTCTGCATTTACTGTAAGAAACTGATTCCAAGACTTAAACCTGTAACCTTTTAATCATGTGGCAATAACTTTATCGTTGCAGTAAGCTTCCCTTCTCTCCTCATCTCATCATGCTATATAAACATACCTCAAATTTACAAATGTTAATGTAAAATGATGAAAGAATTAGGCACCAAATATAAAACTAATATCATATCCAATTTCATGTATAAAAAATTCAAAATGTTTAAATATCATATTCACTTAACACAAAACCAAGCCTAAAATTAAATATTCTCAAAAAATTAAAAAAAAAAACTACACAGAAATTACAACATTAAATTAAATAAGTCACGTCATAAAAAAACCAAAAAAATTAAATAGAATGTGTAAAAATAAAGAAAATTATAATATTTAAACAAAAATAATCTAGCTAGATATGCGGTATTTATTAAGCGGGTCTTTGAAAAGAAGAGGCTCATGATAAATTCTCCAAGCATAATCCTCAAAAGAAAAT
>CATIWJ010174343.1:0-19614 GCA_949640765.1 Croton laevigatus | reverse complement strand
ACACGGAGGGGTCTAAATGAAATTTTCCCAAGTTTTCGGACTAAAATGTAACGGCTGGACCCATATGAAAAGCGACTAAATGTTCAGGGGCCAAACTGTAATTTCTGGACTTACTTGCGCACGGCCTGGAACCGGAAGGACCAGATGGAAATTATCCATCTCCTTCACCCTGCGCCTCCATTCGCAGCGCCGCCACCCACGAGCCTGACGGCATTTCCGGGGACGGTTGGCGACGAGGCGGGTACCGATCGACTCCTCATCTCACTGCCGACCTATTCGTGGCCTTATCTCCGACGACCAGTGACCGGACGAAGGGATATAGCGGCTGGAAGTCCCGATTAGCAAACCCGTTTCTCTGGTTTTTGAACGGCCCGTACGCCGACTCCGGTGACCGATCGGCGGCCTACTCACCATCAATCGACTCTACTCGACACGATCTACAATCCTATAACCTCAGATTTGGCTATAAACACACAGAAATCCAATCCCCAAATTCCAATTTCTTCCCCTGTTTTTTTTCTCGTTTTTTCCTTCCTCCCATTTTCTGATTTTCTTCTTTTTTTTATTTTTATTTATTTATTTTCCTTTTCTTTCCTTTTCACAAATCTCCTACCCACATTTTATTTTTCACTTTTTTTTTTAATCTTATCTCCACACATATATATATATATATTTTTATTTATTTACTTATTTTTAAATTATATAATCTTTATATCAATTATTATTATTTAAAATTATTATTTTTATGTAAATTATACAATTTACATTTTACGACATCGTGTATTTTCCGACAACTAAATTCGCGAGTGTTACATCTAGATATTGTTTTCTTTACTATTTTACAAACGTAAATTTGAGTTTACAGTTTTACCGCATTTTATCCGGTGTGGATAAAAATTGACTAATTACCGAAATCTAACAAAATTATACTCAAAGCGATCATCATGAAGTTTAGATTCTAAATTTTGATATTTTACAACTAAATTCCGAGTCTAAAATTCTTCGAGGGTCAAATGACCAAAATGCCCTCGGAGTCGGAAATTGCAATATCATACTTAAAACGACCGTCCTTTCGACCTAATTATCATTTAGTCATATAAATTATCAAAATACCTTAAAATAATCATTTCTCAAATTTTTATATGATTAAATTAATCTAATAATTTTAGTAAATTATCATTTAATTCTTAAATTAATTTTTGAGATGTGACACGTTTTGTTTTGACTTTTACAGCTTGGAAGTTGTTTTCACATAAACATTAAATTGTTACTTTTTTTTATAAGTGCTTATGAAAAAAAGTCAAAAGGAAAAAAATAAAAGTAATCCTAAACACCCTTTTAAACTATGTGGCCATTTTTTTTTTTTGTACCACTTTGAAAACTAAGAATAATATTCATAGCGCATACCTTTTGTATTGAACAATTTAAGGCCATCTCCAACTATTCGTCAAAAATTTCTCTAAAATGGAGACTTAAAATAGAATATTTCTAAAAGATGTCATCTCTATTTTATCTCAACTCCAATAATTCTTCAAATTTCAATCTTCAAATAATAAAATACTAATATTTTTATTTACTTACAAATTATTTTAATTACTTGTTTATTACATATAAAAATAAATTCATTCTAAGTGCATTCCCGATCCACTCTTTATTCAAGTAAAATTATCTATTTTGGAGAGCTAATCCAAAAAAAATATCTCCAATAAACTCTCTATATTTATATTTTAGATTAGAAAGTTGATTTGTAGAGAGCCAAACCAACTCTCTGCTCTAAAATATTTCAATTCCCTATACTATAATTTTCTCTTTCATCTTCTCAATACTCTCTTCTCTTTCATCTGCATTAAATGTTTATTGGATAAAGCAAAATGAAGATTGAAAATATAAAGAGTCTATTAGAGTTGTACAAACTTATTTATTCTTTATATTTAAAAATTTCTTAAGATGCTCTTTATTGTACAAAAAATACTTTTTATAATAGATAGTACTATTAGAGATGCTCTAATACACATATTAATATTTTAATATAGTTTATTTAATAATATTTTTATTATATAAAAATAAATATTTTACATATATTTTTTTTATTTACATAGAAATAATTCTTTTACATATAACTTTTAATTTTTTATTTACATTAAAATAAGTTTTTTACATCAATTTATTGCACACAAATTTCTTTTTTTTTCTTATAATTCAAATTTATTTTATAAATTACAAACTTATACCTAATTAATATGTAATAATATTATTAAGTTAAAACAAAAAGCATTTCACAAAAAAAAAAAAAAAAATTGTCAACAGTGTTTTGCCGATTGGGATTTGATCTCCAAATTTGGAGACTCAAATCCAATCTGTAAATTTGGAGGCATTGGAAATGGTGATATAGAGAACCATTGGAGTGTTAAAATAGCAAAATGCAGAACCATTTGAGAGGGCCTAACAATAGAAAATTTGGACGTTTCCTAATTTTCTACACCCAAAATAATACATCTCTTATCTAATTCTATACAACACGCACTCGAAACACGCCACTTGCACATGTTGCACCCATTTGACACTTCAAATTTAACTGTGCAATATACTTTTATTGTACAATATTTTACAGAAGATAAAGGGTAAAATAAATTGCCCTTTTTTTTTATAAAAATATTAACTTTTTATGTTTTTTCGTAAATAAGAAAATGTAGATAGTATATTTGTTTACCTAAAGCCATTTCTAACCATTCGTCAAAAAATTTTTCTAAAATGAAGACTGAAAATAAAATATTTTTAAAAGATACAATTTCTATTTTATCTTAATTCCAATCATTCTTCAAATAATAAAATATTAATATTTTTATATCTTATAAATTGTTTTAATTATATGTTTATCACAAATAAAAATAAATTCATTATAATACGCATATTAATATTTTATCTTAATTTTTTAATAATATTTTTATTTATATAAAAATAATTATTGTATATATAAATTTTTTATTTTTTATTCACATAAAAAAATTCTTTTACATATAAATTTTTAATTTTTTCTTTTTTTATATTTGTTTTAATAAATAAATATAATAACATTAAAATAAATTTAAATACTAAATATTATATTTAAATAAAATATCTCAATAAAATGTTTATAATTATTTTTATTAAAATTTATTTTATAATTAAAAATTTTTACCTAATTAACTAATAATAATATTATTATTAAGAGAAAAAAAGCATTTAAAAAAAAAGATAAAAATGGGCAAAACATCCATTTCGTTCTTCAAATTTGGTGACCCGAATTCAATCTTCAAAATTAATTACATGGAAAATTGAAAAATGGTAAATAGATGAAGAGCCAAATTGAAAAATAGAGGACGGTTAAAAATGGCGTAAAGTAAAAACCTCAACTGCGCAATATTTTTTCTACTTGCAAATCCAAGGATGGTTAAGGTCACATTATGTTATGCAGGGACAAATCAGTAAATAAAACAAAAGTTGAAAAATGCCAACGTGGCCATTAAAGAGCAGCAAGATTTGCTAAAAAAACAAAATTCAAAATAGCAAGGAGGGAAAATGTTGGTACTATTAGATACCAATAGAAACAAAGGGAGGACTTGTCTTTTTCTGCAAAAAGTACTCAATCCATAACTCATCTTCCTCTTCTTCCCCTTTTATCTTCTTCCTATAAAAAGCTTACTTCAGCCTTCAGATATTAATTTTTCCTATTCTAAGATATTCGAATTTAAGATTTTATGATCTGTTTTAGGACAAGAGGAGACAAAACTTATATAACTTCAACTTCATAAATTATTAACTCATCTGTTAATTCAGGAACATGGATTTGTTATTATGATATCTTAAACTTTTGCTCTCTGCATTAATAATTGTATAGATTAACAATGGATTTGGGTGTTGGTGGATGGAATTACTACTAAAAGGTTATAATTGTTATTATTTTTTAAGTGCTAAGATCAAAATGATTCATGTAGTATTAAAAGGCAGTTTTAGTAATTAACACTCAATTGTATACAAACTTCAACTTTTAATAATAATAAATTATTTTTTTATACTTTCAAAATGTGGGAAAAAAAATCATATTGACAATTTTTTATTTTCATTTGAATTATAACTGATCCAATTAATAAGTTTCTCTCTTTTTTTTTTATTGAAACTTCTAATACTGAAATTTTAATTATATATAGTGCTATTTATTAAACATTTTCAACAATTGATAAATACTTCCACCATTTCATCTTAAGTATTCATTTATTAGAAAATAGAAGGATTACAAAAAAGCAACAATGACATGAATATTTTACCAAAATGCTATTGACTTGTAATGGAGGAGTATATTCATAAGTAAAAGACTATAATGGCATATGTATTTAATATTACTCCATTTTATCATAGTACAATTTAAATTGTCATTTCTTTTAAAGTTAAATGAGGACTTAATATGGTATGAAGGAAAACTTTGTTAATATCCAAAACGTCTTATAAAAATTGTGAAAAATCGCAAGTGAACAAAACAATAGGTGTCCGGTTCAAATTGTGTGAACCATCCTAAATTATGAACCAGCTATGTCTTTAAAGACAAGTTTAATGTTCAACATATTTTTGAATCGAGAATCCATAGTTCACTTAACTGTGCATGAAATGTTTGAAACACCATGAACCAAGGGACCGAACTGACGGAATTGCCCATGAATCGAGAATGAACTGCCCAAACCAGTGTCGAATTGTAAACCTGCTCCTAACCGACTATTTATGAACTATCATTGGACTATGTGACCACATGTTGGTTCATAGTTCAAAGGATCGTGCACTGTTGGTTCGTGGCTCTGACTCGAATAGTGTTCATCTCTATAACGAAAAAAGAAAAAAAACTCAAGGTGTGTTAATCATTAATTTATAAATAAAATAAGCTTTTAGATTAAATTGAGTGATTTGAATTAACCATCAATTGTTGACAATCAATCACTAAATTAAGTTGATTATCAATCAAACTTCTAAAGAAAAATATATCTCAAATTATTCCCAATTCATTAACTTTTTTTTTTAAAAAATCAAATTCAATAATTAGTTGTTAAAATAATAAAATAACACTATTTTCTATGTTTGTCCTAACTAAGTAGTTGAAAGAAATAAGAAAAAGGAAATTATAGTAAAAGAGTAATAGTATTTATATTTATGCTAAGACGTTGTTGCTGCAAAACCAAGTATAGCTGTCCCACTTAACCCAAGAGTCCACTTTTATCAAATTTTAGTATTCACCGTTTTACTTGTCTTTTTCTCATCAGACTTCCTTTTTTGGAGTGGGGACACACTTTTATCAGACTTGCCATGCAAGAGAAGAGACGCAAAACCTCAAAGGGCTTTCTCGTCTTTTACTCCTTCAATTTCTCAAACGTACAAACCCTGCTTTCCACCTCCAACTGTTGAAGTACACCAGTCCTTAAGCATGAAATTAAAACAGCTGTAAGGTCACGCCCGTAATTAAGGCGAAAATGGAGCCCTTTTACATTTATTTTAATTATAATATTTCTATCGAAGATCCAACTTTGCCATCCAGAAATCCCCCAATTTCCCTGCGACGACTCCTCGAAGAAAAAATAGAAAAACAAAGCCAACAGGAATCTAGCCAGCGAATTCTACAGAGGGAGAGAAACCAGACCGTTTGTTTCTCTTTCTGTCTCTCTGTAATCTATACGCATTCATGGCGGAAGGCAAAAAAGAGAAGAATTCGAGCGAAGAGAGCGTTAAGCTGTTCGTAGGTCAAGTGCCTAAGCACATGACGGAAACTCAGCTTCTCGCAATGTTTAAAGAGTTTGCGTTGGTCGACGAGGTCAACATCATCAAAGACAAGGCCACGCGTGCTTCAAGAGGTTCCTTCTTTTTGTTCTTTCGCTTTCTTTTCCTTTTTTATCATTTAACAAATCTCACATTTTCTCTTTTTCTTCTCTACTTTTTCTTTTGGTTCGTTTTTTATTTCCTTTTTTCGATTTGCGTGATTCCTTTCACTCAGTTCAAGATTTGCTCTAGTTTGAACCCTAATTTCATGGCTGTGTGTTTGTAGGGTGCTGTTTTGTAATTTGTCCGTCTCGGCAGGAAGCAGATAAAGCAGTTAATGCTTGCCATAACAAGAAAACGCTCCCTGGGGTTAGTGTTCATTTGGTTCTTGTAATTTGCTTTTCTTGTCTTCTTAATTATATTCCACATTGTGGATAAATGTTGGTAGGAAACTTAGCTGTTTAGTGTCAATTACTGATCTCGGTGTCTTATTAACAAATAGTAATACAGAAGTCTACAAAAGTGACTGTTTATGGCAATTTCCTATTGTAGTCTAGTGGTGAAGTATAGAAAATGGCTTGGGTTAATTGAATCATTCCTGCATTGTTTGATATGTGGCCCTACCTATAATCCACACAATATAATGTGATAAATTGCCTCCTGTAGGCATTATTAGTTACCAATTACAGAATCAATGACGGACTAAAACTGTATCAACTTTCCAAATATGAAGCTTGTATACTGCATTTCAGTAATGAACACACAATGGTTTTTTGGTTGGTTGCTCTCACACTTTCATGTTAATTGCATCAGTCCTCCAATGTTGCTATGTCGCTGCACCTTTAATCCACTGTATAATGTAATGAATTAGTGAATTTTGTAATTTTCAAGTTAGTTTAGCAATTATAAAGTCAATGATGGATTTAAACTTTATAGGGAGCTTGTATGCTGCATTTCAGTAGTTTAATCAAGTGAGTACTATCTTATGGCACTTGTTTATACAAAATGTGTGAATAGGATTTAGTTTTATAATGTGTAGAATCAGTTGTTGCTTTAAGGTTCAGGTGTCTATTTTAAGTTTAGTGAGTTATGTTATGATAACAAAAGATGTTGTTAAAGGGGCCACAAGATGAGGATTTGAATGTTTTAAATGTCTATCATGACTAACATTTATTGAATCAGTGGTTGGAACTTGGAAACTTAGCCTTTATCAAGATAACCTAGAATATCAATAAGTGAAGGCAATCGAAGAGAAGTGAGTGAAGCTTTTTGTTTGTAACAATACCATATCCATTACTGAATTCTGAAGCTAAAATCTTATGCAATGTTTTCAAGTAACATTATGAAATTAAATATCACCTTTGATGAGAATATTTTATGATGGAACTATAGACTTATTAACAGTATGAATAGTTAAAATTTGGTTTTTGCGCTGATGATACCACAAGTTGTGATTTCAATTGCGAAGAGTACTATACTTTATTAAGATATTGTGGCATGAAATTTTCCATTTGAAGTCTCTAACCCTTGCTTAGATTGCCATGGAGTCAAAGATGAGCATTTCACTACATATCATAGTCCGATTTATTTTTTGTTGCATAAACAAAAATTGAGGATAGTTGGAAGAAAACCACAATTGATCTGTAAAACTGAATGACTAATTTCGTTTATTTTCAACTATAACTGCACTGATATGCAACTTATATAATCTGTTGACCCACTTACTTCAAGAGCCCTAAATGAGTAATTTTCACTGTTTAACTAGTTGCCAGGGGTTTAATTCTTGATTCAAAGTTTTTTCCAAACAGTTTGGGGCAAATTTGAGTCTACTGAATTGGGTAATCTAATAGCTAAAACATATTGCTATCAGTCAGTGCTGACTTCTCTGTTCTTACTTTTATCATTCTCTGATGCATCCGTCATGTCTCTCTAATTGAAATGCACCCTATTCTTTCTGTCCAATTCAGGCATCTAGTCCGTTGCAAGTGAAGTATGCAGATGGCGAGTTGGAAAGGCTAGGTGTAATATTATTTCATCGACTGTTTATGTATTTGACAATAAGATGATTGCTGTATCTTGCTGCAATCGATATTCTCACTTCTTATCTGATGCTGCTATTCTATTCATTTGTCATGAATTTGGTTGTCTTTTGCGTATGTAGTTTTCTTTTCTTGAATGATTGTATGCTTTGCTTTTACTCCAGAACACAAACTCTTTGTTGGTATGCTTCCAAAAAATGTTTCTGAAGCTGAAGTATCTGAACTATTCTCTAAATATGGTACTATAAAGGACCTACAAATATTGAGGGGTTCTCAGCAAACAAGCAAAGGTAATGATTAACAATCCTTACTTTCAAGTTAACTTTTTCAAAATGTACTAAAATCTAATGTTTTATTTGGTGTCGACTAATTATGTGGTAGGCTGTGCTTTTTTGAAGTATGATACTAAAGATCAAGCCCTTGCTGCCCTGGAGGCTGTCAATGGAAAGCATAAAATGGAGGTTTGTATGCATTAGTGTGTTTTGTGCTAAAAGCACCTGAAATAAATATCTGGGACCCCGGCCCCTCCTTTGGACCTTTTTATGACTTTTTAACTTCGAAATTTGAATACCAATCCACCATTTCAAATGCATGCCTGTCTGAACATACCCAGACCCTAAGAAATAATGCTGGAAAGTTTGTTTCTGTTATATTTGCTTTTGGTTACTGACTTGTTACAAGATGAATTCCATTGTAACTGTTGCATGGTAAAATTGCCGATCTATTGGAAAAATTCCCACTCATTTAGGTTTTTTGGGGCCAGTATAAATTCTAGAACAATCAGAGAGAATGAGAGCTGTTTATTTTTCCACTCAATGTAGCATCCTGGACCGATTAAGTGAAACTTGATCCAAAAGTATCTTCAATGGTTACATGGGCATTTTGATTGAGGGCAAATGAATTTTTTGCAGAAGCAGAACACTTTCTAGTTATTCTGTATATTTTTGGACTTCCAGTGAACTCATGAACCCAAATTTTCATTAACATTTGCGCAAGCTTTGCGCACGTCAGTCTATACTTGTGTTCATTGACCACATCATTGCAAAAAATATGGCTCATTTTACTCAACAAATAAATATAACTAATGGTGCAGTAATGTTATGTCTTGCTTTTGTTGACTTATGCTTTCTTTCTACATGTCACTAGAACCTTGGCATTCATGTGAATGAGTTAATTTTAATGATTTAATGCCTAATTGTTATCTTTGATTTTACTAGGGTTCAAGTGTTCCTTTGGTTGTCAAATGGGCAGATACAGAAAAGGAAAGGCAAGCTCGGAGGGCTCAAAAAGCACAGTCTCAGGCTTCTAGCCTTCCAAATGCTGATTCACAACATCCTTCACTGTTTGGAGCCTTGCCCATGGGTTATGTTCCCCCCTACAATGGATATGGATACCAGGTCAGTTATTCTGCTATGAACATATTCGTACTTGTTCACCCTTTGCAATGGCTAGACATTGTTTCCACTCATGAACTCCCTTTTTAACTACATCACCAACTCCTCACTTTGAGCATCTTAATTGCCTATTCATTTTTTTTCTCTTATTTTAATTTTCTTTTAAAGTAAATGTTCCTTCTTTTTTACATCAATTGAAGTCCGAGATGTGATCTGACTGGTGTTCTCTTTTAGGCTCCTGGAACCTATGGACTTCTGCCATACCGTATGCCGCCGTTGCAGAATCAACCTGCTTTTCATAGTATGATTCCTCCAGTAAATCAAGGAAGTGCATTGCGTGGTGGAATTAGACCAGAACTTGCCCCTGGTATGGGTCCTAGAAGTTATGCAGTGCCTCCTGCGAGTTATGTTGGTTCTGCTTATCCTGCTGTCCCCAGTGTTCAGTATCCCATGGCATACCCTGGAGGAATGATGGGTCACCGGCCCTTGAATAGCTCGCCCGGTGCAGCACCACCTGCTGTTGCTAGCGGTAATTCCACAACATCTTCAGGTGTCAGTTCAAGTTCTGGTGGTCAATTAGAAGGTATGTTCTAAACCATAGTACTAGATTTGGTTTGTCATTGGTGATAGTGTTATGTTAGCTATGTTGTTCTTTGACTTAGGCCCGCCTGGTGCTAATCTATTCATATATCATATACCTCAAGAATTTGGTGACCAAGAGCTTGCTAACGCTTTTCAGCCATTCGGTAACGTCTTGAGTGCCAAGGTCTTTGTTGACAAAGTAACTGGTGTTAGTAAATGTTTCGGTATGCACATTTTCTAGTTACTCTTGAATCTAATATTTTATCGTGTGAAGTTTATATATGTTAATTTTATTTGCAGGATATCTTTGCCTCTAACGTGGATCTTATTTGCAGGATTTGTTAGTTATGACTTACCAGCTTCAGCACAAACTGCTATTAATATGATGAATGGATGCCAATTAGGTGGTAAGAAATTGAAAGTTCAACTTAAGAGAGACAATAAACAGAGTAAACCTTATTGATAAAAAGGTGAGTCATGGAAGTGAGCAGAATTCTATGTGATATGTGGTCGCATGCAACCTTGATTTATGGGAGTGACTGCAGTATCAGTATTTCAGGATGGATCGATAATCTCGTGGTCATGTGAATTATACCATCCTTGTAATTGCTTCACGGGATTGAAATTCCCAGAATTTGTAATTCCTGGTGCATTCTGTGCCAATACAATTTGTAATTTCTGTACCATGGAAGTTCTTTTAGAGATCAATTATTTATTTTTTGATTTTTCTCGCAAGCACATCTGTTTATATAATGTGGGTGTAAACACCCATGACTCAAATTTTCTTTCTGTATTTAATTTTATTTCCACTGTTCAAGGCCTTCTTTTCTTTTAATTAAGTCTTCTGCTTCTTGTATCAGCAACTGAATGAATCATGGGAACCCATTATGTGCTCTGTTGATGACATTTCAGAGCACCAAGCCTGTAAAAGTTCCCACATGTTCTGTGAGTCTGTGCATTTTGCACATTTTTCCTTGTGTTTTTGACATGCATCACCATTTCACAACACAATGACATGCTCAGGAATTCAGCTATTGTAATACCATGATAAGCATCCTGCCCTTCCATCAAACATCCTTTAGTGTTATGCTGAAGGCTCTCAAGTATCCAGGTATGCTGACATATATGATATATCTGCATGTTGATGTCGTGCAATTTGTCGTGGATTTTTAATTCTTCCAGCATGTGTTGCTTAGTCACATGTAAGTATTTGTTGTCTCTTTTGGTAATACTAGTAACTGATTTAGGAATTTGTTGGATGTACCTTTTTGCCTTTGTTGAACTTTGTTTGATGAATCTCACTGGGTAGAATCACAAGAACCTAAGGGTACTATACTTGTGTATCTTCATTGAGCTAAGGTTTTCAGTTATGCCTTCCAGAAGTTGGGAGATGTACAGATGGTTTGTTTCCTATGATTTGGTTATTGTTGGTTTGTACTTCTTGCATGCATTTACTCTGTTGGTTTTGATGCACTTTCATATACATCTTATTTCTCTTGTTACCATAAACAGGTTTAGGTGAAACAAAAAGTTCTGCACTTCAGGTTTCCTCTGCTCCATTGACAAGGATTATCCCTTCTGTGAAGAGGGAAATGAGAACGAAAAGAAGCGTGGTTGCTCAGATGATGAAATGAAAATGAACTTTTGAACCTAAAAGGTTAGTAATTGGCTTTTATTATGATTCAAGTACCAAATTATGCATTTTGATTAGCGTAGTTCTAACCATTGAAAAATTATCCTTTCAGTTAATCTTGAATGGTTTGGAAACACATCTTTTGACTTAACAGTCGGCTGATGGCATATCTGTGTTTCTGAAATGGAACTCATCTCTATAGCCCCACCATAATTCTAGTAAGTTGAGTTATATTGGTTGCATTTAGAACTTTGATATGTAATCATTATTTGCTGTTGATAAAAATATTTGGAAATGCAAGCTGGAATCCTGCTTTTTATTATAAGTTTCATTTGGTTAATTTATATAGTTTTTTTTTTTGCAAAGTACATTTACAAAAAAAAAAAAAAAAAAGGTTATAATGATATCTTTGGTTGGGGAAAAATATATTAGGATCAACCCTTTTTCTTTTGTGGGTACAGAAGAACAGTTAACTGTTACTTTTTCCTCCTTTCACTTGTGGAACTTGTGGTTTCTTTGTTTTTCTCGTATTCTCTAAGTAGTTTGAGATGGCATTTGTGGACGCCAAGGATTTCATGTAATTGAATATTTTGGCTGGCCTTTTCAACTGTTGCATTTTAGTTTGAAGGGTGTTGCAGTACTATCCACAAACTAAAATTAATAAAAAAAAATTAGAGAAAAATGCAACTTCGAATCCAAAAGTGGTTGGCGGGTTTGATACATTTATCGGCTGACTCACATTTGATTTTGCTAGAAGGTAAATTGCAGGCACATTGAATGAAAAAGTACAATCTCTCAACCATGTTCAAGCTATCTAGCCTGCATGATCAAAGAAACCCATGTTGCTAATGTTAGTAGTTAGTGTATTGGCTTATTGTATTTGTCCGTTATATGGTTGCTCCACCTCTTAATATGCTAAATTTTCTGGGTTATGATTCTCATTCCCTTCATCCCCTCATTTATTGTATCGAGTTGTGAAACAGCTGGGGATCGGGAGGTCTACATTCCTTGATGTTGAGGATGGGGAAAAGTTGGTAGCAGATCCATATGTTCTTTATGAGATATTAAGGCTCCATTCAATTGCAACATTTTCAAACAAACATTGAGAAAAACATTGTTCGAAGAACATACCGAGTATGCATAAGTTAGATTTTTTTTTTTTTTTTTAACTAGCAAATGAAAGCTTTAATTCTCATGGTAAGATGTCCAGGTGTGCGGAAACAAATGGTCAAGAATTGGGTGCTACTGACAGTAGTCATAGAATCCTTTTTGAGGAGTTTTCAGTATGAAGGGATGGCCAGTTTGGTCCCACAATATCAATAGTGAACATACATTAACCAGATTATGTTATATGGATGCATTATCTTGTTTGACATTTTGACGTCTTTTTCAATTTAGCCTTTTTACGGGAGGGGCATAATAGTTGTTTCTCTCTGTATACTAGTAAAATGCTGTAGAACAGACAGAGACTGCAACTTGGTAGTTTTAGGTCATTATATATCTTTTGTAAAATTATGCTCAAACCAATTTGCTCACGGGACAATGTTTTAGGTGGGAATGCCTAATTTAACGGCATGAACTTATCCAAATTATACGTCAGGTATCAGTTTTGGACACCTTTTAATGAAGTTTTTTTTTTTGGGTTTCCAGCTTGCTTGTCGCTTTCAGTCTAGAAGCTGATGTTGAGGTGGCTAAAAAAGGTTAACGATTCTTCCTCCATACTATCCGATAATCCAATGGAGCAGTAAATACTGGCAGGCTAAAGTTACTTATGGCCGTGGTTTCGGCCCGTCACCTGAATGTGGATTTTTTTGATAGCAAGCAGTCGTAAAAAGCTTGCTTGGCGGATGCTATTGCTGATGTGATGCTTTAATAATGTTACGGTGGGTAATGATGAATTATCTAGAGAGTCAATATAGTTCTGCTTTACTATTACTCTAATTAAACGGTTCTAAATTCTATTTGTTTAATCTTTGATTAGCATTTTTTACAAGTTAAGTATTTTCATCTTTCAGGGCAAAATGATGACAATTTTTTCATTAATGTATTATAATATGCATTCTAATAATATAAACGAAACATGACATTCAATTGTTGAAAAAAAAAAAGGAAATTCTTTCTTATTTTATTTACTATTATTATATTAATTATTTATATATATATATATTTTTTAACATATACGGTTTGGCCTTAGCCTACCCAAAAAAAAAAGGCCACGGGAAATCTAAGTACTTTGACTGATTGAACTTGGCACTTGGGTTAATTAGATGACATAATCACATGTATTTCCGCACATTTAATCCTCTACTAATTACAGATTATGAAGAAGCACGTGTTGCATCAAGTAGCTGGACAGAAGAAGTGATGCCATTATTATATAGTGGTATGGCCCCAGAGCAATCCGCCAAGACCAAATTATAAAGGATATCATATAGTATAATTCCTTCATCTCATAACAAGTATTTTAATTTTTTTTATAATAAATGTCTCATTTTTAGATTATAATAAAATTAAATGGTAATTTTTCTTTTATACCCTTAAAATATTAATAGATAACAGACGTTGAAAGTTGGACAAATATTTAAGTAAAGGATATATTGGTTATTAAAAAGATATACTTTATATTTTCAATATAATAACTACCATTTTTTAATACTTATAAAATTGAAATTTGGGACACTTATTATGCGACAGAGTGCTTATAAGCCACATGTAAATTTAATTTTTTAAGCGTCTTTTTATACTTTTAAATGAAAATTATCTATTAGTTCAATTATTAATAAATTTTCTATTCTCAATGGGTGGCATTATTCTCATGTAAGTTTGAATTCATATTTTCGCGGACAAAATGGTAGAATAGTGGATATTCTCTTTACCAAGTCTCCGTATTTGAATTCAATCCGTATTATCTTTTTTATGTAAATTTAGAGTATCTTCGTAAAAAAAAATTCTCATCGTTAGTATTAGATTCCGTATTCATTTTGTAATTTTAAATTTACTTAACTATCTATTTTAGTATTAGAAAAGTCGGCTTTGAAAACAGTAAAACCCTTCACAATTTATTCATATTAAGAGACTTTCTTATTATATTTACGAAAGAGAGACTTGGCTTTTAAAAAAACAAAAATGGAAGTAGTACGTTTCTTTTTTAGTTCAAAATAAATATAAATTAATATATTATATAATTCAAATTTTATAAATTATTATATCACCCCTTAATTATGAAAGATTGTGACTGAGAAACAATTATATTAAAAGTAAAATACTAATTGAATAAAGTTAGATTAGAGAAAAAATAATAAATAATTTTGAAACTATAAATACAAGCTTAGTATATATATATATAAAGTAGTATATTATTTTGAAACGAAACAAGTAATAAATTATCTATACATAATTAGTTTTAAAAAAAAAAATTCTCTATAGTAATTCATTACATTTCCTAACGAGTCATTTTGATCCGAAAGCTTTATATTTTTTATCTTTTATAATGTTAAATTTCTCTAAAAGGTAACCCCATAAAAAATCTTCCACGCTTTAAACAAGCAAAAATTAAAAAAAGAGACCAGAAGTGTTTTTTTTTTCTTTTTGGACCAGGCATGGTTATACAATAAAAAAGCATTAAACAAATATTCCACTTTATAAAGTTGAATTATCCGATTTTAGCAAAGAATAAGAAAATATATTACAAGCGTTGATTGTTTTTGTTTTTGTTTTTCCTGCTCTAGAAGATGTTGACACTTCCACCGGCTGAGCATCGTGTTGGGCGTTGCGTATTTAATAAAGCTCTATAATTAGTTTAGTCCAATTAATCAATTGTTGGGCTGAGAAGCGAGAGATTTGATATTTTTTCACTTTCATTGTAAATTGTCAGTTTTAAGTAGATTAATTTTAGTAGTCGGTACAGCTTACAGAATTTAACTATATATTATAAATTTCATATAACTGTAAATTTAATATTTTTAATTATTTTATATTTAATTTATAATATAAAGTCAAATTTTGTAAGGTATGGGCTACTGAAATTGATCTTATGACTCAATACAGACAATCTATAGTATAAATGGAGAGAAAAAAAATCAAAAGTCTTGCGTCGGAATTGATTGTCTTAATTGTTTTGACACATTTCAGTAGTTGACAATAATTAATGTTTAATTAGTCATGAAGAGCAGAAGCAGACCCTTATGACCCGCTCTAGGATTAAAACGTGCTGGGTCTGTTTCAGAATAGTAAAATTTTGAATGAGTAAAAATAGGAGTATAATTTGGATTATGGAATTTCAATTTCAAACTATCCCAATCAACCACAAAATGAAGTAAAAACTTTCACACGAAATTTAATGGTAAAAGAGAGAAAATTTAAACGAAATGTAATGAGAAAGAATTGAAAGGATGAATTTTCAGAAATAAGGTGACAATCATTAATTTTATAGATTAACTCATACTTTTCTTATATTATTACAAACAAAAAATCATTTTTTTAATGACTAAAAATAAGTATAATATAGCCATTGAATTTCAATTCACAATGTTTGAATTAGTTAAAATTTCAACAATGAGTGTGTGAATTATGCAAAAATTTTATTTAATTATTTACGTATATTTTAATTTATATATTTGTTAAAAAAATTGAAATATTTATTATATAAAATTTATACATTAATTATATTACTTTATTGCTCTTTAATATATTATTATCTTTTTAGATAATTTAAAAAATATTTATTCAACAAAGTTATTGATTTTTTTTAAAGTAAAAATAAATAAATTTAAAATTAAATTTTTACAAATATAGATTTTTAATAAAACAAACAATGATTCAATAATGTTGGCATAAAATTTATGATTACCAAAGGGATAAATAAATATTGATGAAGCTCTATACAGCCTTAAAAATGTTGATTTTCAGAGGCACAGCCAACAACCTGGCGAATTATTAGCTAAATAGACAATCAGACTTTTCAACAGCAGTAATTGCCTCTTTCACTTTCGGATAGTTGTAATTTGTGGTGCTGCTACTTTCTGCATTTGTAAAAGTGTGGTGCCTCTTCTTTCTATTTTATTAATAAAATCTTCTGTTTATTAATACTTAAATTACTATTTTATATAAGTTTTAATTACTTAATTAGAACATCCCCACCGAGGTCCATTGTTCTCTCATAGATTTGATCGCAAAGCTCGTTAATTAGGTTGTCCATATTTTCAGCAGCAGCCTTCTCTGCCTTCTTGATCTCTTCCTTTAGCCCCGCAACCCCCACGTTGTCAGCCTCTTTTAGCTCCGCGACCTTGGCATTACAAGTGCCTTCAAACCTCTTCCTCATAAGCCCCATAAGTTCTGGTTGGGCTTGCCACAACCCATCTGCCCGCGCTTTTTCTCCTTCTCGCTCTTTTTGAGCGACTTCTAGTTCTCTCTCTAGCTCCCTTATTCTCTCCTCTTGGACTTCACTCTTTTGCTGCATTGTTTTCATTTCCTTTTTGACCGAGTGCAGCTCTATCTTACTGTCTTGCAGGTCGCTCTCAGCTATTAAGGCCCTGTCCCTATTTTTGGAGGAAGGCTCTACCAATGCCTTCTTTTCTGTAGGTCCCTTGGGGCAACTAAGAAGGAGGAGAGTGAAATAGTTGGCTTGTAAAAATTTCAGATTAGGTGCGGAAGTTAGTGAATTAAAACTTTGATGGAAGTTTAGGAAGATTAAAGGATAGGTTGATGAACAAGAGAATTTATAGTGGTTCGGCTCAATCTCTTAGCCTACATTCACTTCTCCAATCCTAGAAAGGAATTGGGTTCCACTATTCGTCAATAAGAAATACAAGAGAGGTTTTGCAAGTTTACCTCAAACTTAGAGTTTATAGATAACTCCAAACTTTACAAGATGAGTTTATAGCTAACTCAAAACTATTACAATAAACACTCTAGTGTTTCAAGTGAGTTTGTCAAATAATCAAAACTGAGAGATTTTGGCATTCTAAGTCAACATTTTCCTCCGCCCACTCCCCTTTTTCTCTCTACAGCCTGCGAATATTTGATTCCAACCCTTAGACCCAAGCTATATCTTGTTCAACAAAATAAAATTGTTAATTCTCTTATAAGGTCGTTCTATATGATTCCACATCGCCATTATACTTACCATCAGGCTGTTTTTGACAATGTGGTCAATCATTTCACTTGCCCGTGACAACCTTGTCATCTCCCTTTCTTTTGGAAACTCTATATCCTTTTTTTCAGATGTTGATGTATTCTAGGATTGAGTGGAGTGGCATTCTCTCTCTATATTATATGTGGAGGAAAGTGTTGAAATTTTTTAGAGTGGTCACGTCTTCGGCACTAAATGCTGAGGTGTCCTAATCATACAGCTTATCATCTCTCTCGACCTGCTAGTTTCTGCACCTCTATTTTTAGTAGGGTGCACTCCTGGTGTGGTAGGTAAGTTTGTAGAGGTCGGTGCTTGCTCCAAGTTGGTAGGGGGTCATTGTATCTCTTGACACAACCTCTAACCTGGTGCCTTCGACTGTGATTTCCACTTGAGGGGCTACTGTAGCTTGCGTTGCTCCCTTTGTAGTGGTTGGCTCAAGAGCCACCCTTTCAGCATCTTTCTATGCGTCCTTGTTATGAGGTCGCTTATCTCTTTTAGCATCTTTCTGTCTGACCTCGTTATGATGTCTCTTATGCCATTGAGTTTTTGTTCATTGCGGTCCTTCTCCGGGAGTTTGTTTCGTTTATTTCTCTCTCTCCTCTTACCTCTTCACTTACTCCTTAGGATGGGAGGTCGCGCCTTACTTTCCTTGACCTCCAAGATTATTCTTCAGCCTGTCTATTAAGGCCTTCGCTATATTCAGATTCATAACTACACATTGAACTTAACTTAATTAGATACCTTATTTCAAACCTTTTTGAATATGGCCCTACTTCTATGTGCTTACTCTTTATGAGAGATTGCTCATCCTCAAGCTCCTCATAGAATATGTCATACACAGCTTGCGGATAAACTCCCTTTGTCCCCATGACTTTAACGACTTAACTTTACCTCTCTCGTCAAGGCTTAGCCCCTTAGGGGATAGTTTCCTCACAGAGTTACTCCATGAAGTTAGAAATGTAAACTCTCTTTTATTGGTCATATGGACCAGTACTAGGTTGGTTTTGTACATACTGAGTACGGACATTTTGTCTTGTTGTAGAATTTTGCAACCAGTACAAGCTTGTAAGTAGTAGTACCCTTTGGGGTCCCTGTTCAACGTGAACATTTGGATTAACATGCCGAAAGATAGGTGAACTCTTCTGCTAATGCTAGGGAGTGTAGGCAATATATGGTTCTAAAGGATTGAGGTTCTAGTTAGATTAGGGCAAGCTGACAGTACCTCAGCAGGCTTTCGATGGAGGGGAGAAGGGGGAATCGTACCCTATGTTTAAGATTTTCTTTGGTGAGGAGAGATCGCCTTCCTGCTCATGATTTTGGGGTGGTTGTGCCCGGATCAGAAACGGTGATTTTTTAATCAAGGGAGGCCCAGCCTCGACGGGGTAGCTTCTGGATATGAAGGTTCATCCCTCAGTTGTGATGGCCCTCTGGATAGGGATCTGGGGGAGGTGCTGGGAGGTCGTTCTTTGGTAACCTCGAGTGTCTAGTTGGGAGTTTAGCTCTTCACTCTCAGTACTAGAGCTCTCAAAACTATCAGATGATAGTGTCTGTACTTGGGCAGTTAGCGACCTTTCATTAGAGAATCGGTCGTTACTAGAGAGCCCTTGATCATTTTGGCCATTTAATCTAGTTACTTAAAACTCAACTGAAGAAGACATTATTTAAAGAAAGGAAAAGAAGGGTACATGTTTAAAAGATGAGGTCACTTGAAAGGTTGAGGTTGTTTGGAGTAGAGGGAAGGTTGTTTGAAGGTCGCTTGTAACACCCCTTACCCCGACCATTTGCAGCCGAACTAAGAAGTGCCACATCACATAATTCATATTCTGTCTACTTAAATTACAATAATAAGGGTATTTTTTTTTCTATCTACCCTAACTTTGCATGTGCTGACTTTGTCTTCACAGTATATGCCGGTCTAAGTTCTTCGAGCCCATTTGCTATTTATCAGTTCCTGTTTCTTTCACATCTTTCGGAGACCTACAAGTTCAGGATTAACCAAACTTGCTGAGCTATTACGCTCAGTGGATACTTTAACTAATATAAAGCATAAATAATTTAAAT
>CATIWJ010174340.1:0-11682 GCA_949640765.1 Croton laevigatus | reverse complement strand
AGACATTTAGTTACCACATAACAATACTTTAGGCATACTTTAGAAAATTACCAAATGAATAGTAATCCAAAAATACCAAATGAATAGTATTTTGCAAAATGAATAGTATTTTGGTGAACTTGGACAACTTGAAAGAGATAGCTAGTGACCCAATCAAGGTTCCCTTAGGCACCCAAAATTGTGTTATATACTTCCCTTTAAGTGTCCATAGGTTACTTACACATTATAGATTAAAGGTTTAGAGGTTTTGGTCTCAAAATACATATAGTATAAAAATTGACAATTTTGTTTTTCATTAGAGGACCATTCGGCCCAACTATAGTGCACTAAGGGGGAAGTGCATTTTTCTCTTGTAAAAATTGTTTTTAAACACCTTTCCATATATTAGGAAGGTATGAGAAAACCACACATTAAAATTCATTTCTGATATTTTATGAAAATTCATCAAAGTTTCATGCACAAATTGCCAACTTTATATGTTTGATCTTGAATGAACATTTTTATCACCCAAATGACCTTTTGATAACTTGTAACACATTTATACATCACATAAATATAAAAATCATAGCATTTAAAGGCTAGGCCATTCGTCCATAACAAGAAAACAAAGAGAAAATTGGAAATTTCATAAGTTAAGGTACCAAACCTTATTTCTAAGCTTGCTTAGCTTTTTAATGATCTTCTCCAAGCTTTTCTTCTTGTTTCCCTACATGAATCACATGTTTATTTAGTACCCAAAAACCTTAGGTTATAAGAACATAAGCCTATATGGCAATTTCTTGCAATTTCTATTGAAATTCCTAGTTACATAAGCTTAAAACACCATTTCCCATCATTTCTTAACTTCATCTTCAACCTCCCACATAAAATCTAACTTTCCCCTTTTCTTACCATTCAAGGGTTCATGTGAGAGATGAAGAAATCAATGATTCAAGCTAAGAATCATGTTTTAGGATGCAAAGAACTTAAAAACTCAAGTTAAAATCATGAAATCAAAGCTTGAAATGGAAGTTTACATTAGTTTTCTTTTTCCTCTTCCTTTCCCCTTCTTGGCCGAACTTCTCCCATGGAATATAAGGAATTTTGTTCATTCTTATGTCTTAAAACACCTTTTATATGTTGATAATTAATTTATTTTTGATTTATTTAATTTATTGAATTTTGATTGGTTGAAAATGCTTAGTCATCAAATTGATTGGCTAAGAATAACCCAACACATTAATGAGTATTTCTTATGATTAAAATGGTACCTAAATTTGTGCAAAATGTCCATTAGCCTCCTCCTTGGAAAAATGACAAAAATATCTTTTAAGAAAAATCCGATATATCTTTCAAACCGCTCATTTTTTGAAAATTCTGTGTCACTTCGTTGCGATCAGTAAACTCCCGAGATTTCATATTTGACATCAATTTTGGGCAGTATTAAGATTCTACTCAACTTTTTACAAAATTATGCTTAGGTCCCTAACACTGCCTCTAGAGCCCCTTTGAGCTTCTTTGACCTATCTTTGTCTCCAGACGCACTGGTTGCCTTTGTAAAACCTTTATTTATCATTCATCTTCCATTATTTACATTATTTATAGTCACTTCACAGAGCTTTCCAGACTGACGCCTGACCTCAATGTCCCGTTGGGTCCCGAGTCATGCGCGTACTTAGCACTTGCATAGGATTCTTGAAAAACGGACGTTACACAACATCTTAACAAGGAGATCCTAATAGAGACAAAGGCAAAGAAGTTGTAGATGTTAAGCCTAGCAATATGGAGCATGGAGCTAATGATGAGATAGATCAAGAATTACCTAAGGATTGGCAATTCAAGAAGGACCCATCATTAGGGAGCTAAACAAAGGAGTAAGTACTCGCTCTAAAATTTTAGATAATCATTTAGCATTTGTCTCACAAATTGAACCTAAGACCGTTGATGAGGCCTTAGGAGATGAAAATTGGGTTCTTGCAATGCAAGAAGAATTAAACCAATTTGAGAGAAATAAGGTTTGGAAACTAGTTCCAAGACCTTCTAGCCATTCTATTATTGGCACCAAATGGGTGTTTAGAAATAAGCTTGATGAAAAAGGTGTCATTACTAGAAACAAGGCTAGATTAGTTGCTAAGGGATATTGTCAAGAGGAGTGCATTGATTTTGATGAAACATTTGCCCCCGTTGCAAGATTAGAATCCATTAAAATATTGGTTGCATTTGCATATTATATGAACATAAAACTTTTTCAAATGGATGTCAAAAGTGCCTTTTTAAATGGATTTACAGAGGAAGAAGTGTATGTTGAACAACCACTCGATTTTGAACATCACCAATTCCCAAACCATGTTTTTAAGCTTGATAAAGCTTTGTATGGTCTTAAACAAGCTCCTAGAGCTTGGTATGAAAGGCTTAGTTCTTTTCTTTTGAAAAAGGCAAAGTTGACACCATACTTTTTGTGCTTAAGCATGGTCGTGACTTGCTTGTCGTACAAATTTATGTTGATGATATTATATTTGGTGCTACTAATATTTCCTTATGTGAAGCATTTAGAAAAAAAATGACTAGTGAATTTGAGATGAGCCTTATGGGCGAACTTAAGTTCTTCTTAGGGCTTCAAATTAAGCAAACCAAGGAAGGGATATTCATCAACCAAGTTAAATACACTAAAGAGCTTCTTAAGAAGTTTGGGATGGAAGGCTCCAAGAGTGCAAAAACACCAATGAGTACCTCCACCAAGCTTGATAAAGATGAGTCGGGCACTCCTATAAGCGAAAAGCTTTATAGAGGTATGATCGGTTCACTTTTATATTTAACCGCATCTAGACCCGATATCATGTTTAGTGTATGCTTATGTGGACGTTTTTAAGCTTGTCTAGCACATGTGTTGTGCACGTGACCCATACACCTGACTTCACTTGTTAAAGTTTGCGACCATAATGCGCAGATTACAAAAACATAAGCTGTGGTTATAAGGAAAAACAACAAGGTTATGCACACAATCAAGTCTATCGCACTCGTGACTCAACAGCTTAAACAACTCAAAATTTTCCATCAGCTATTGGAAGTCTCGTGACTAGCCATCTTGCACACGACTGTAACATCAAGTAGCCATTGTAATGTTCAACTGCTTGGTTGCGCTTGCGACAAGGCCAAAGTTAGACTCAACGACTAATGCATTAAATAAAAAGCTGACACAACATGCATCCTTTGGAAGTCAATTTTTGAAAATCTGTGAGAGGTTGCACACGCAACGTGCAAGTTGCTCTCACGACACTAATAGAGAAAAACAGAGCATATTTTTTAATTCTCTCTCCAACAGCTAGTTTATTCATTGTGATTCTAAAAACCCACTCCTACAGACTTAATGAGATTACACAATTACTAAAATTAATATTCCAACAACCTCATTGAATTCAATCTTTATTTTAATCATTTGTAATCAATATTTGAGTGTTTGTTAATTGCGTCAGCATTAAACCCAACACTTGTTACTTGTTAGTTTTTAGTGTGAGCTTTAAACACTAAGTGTTGCTGTAAAATTTGGGGTGAGTATTAAACCCTAAGTTTGAGGTGAACTGTAACACCCACTTAATCCAACTATTACTAGCCGAGTTAAGTGTGCCACATCTAATGCAACTTGGTATACAAAACATTATCTCAGAAAATTTTTCTTCTTTTATGCTGGTTTGCTTTCTCACTTCTGACTGTTATTGCGTAACATATGCCATACTAAGTGCTTTTGGTGAGCCTGACTCTACTTAACTGTTCTCATCAACAGTAACGGGTATGGGCTGAAACCTGTTTATCGTAGCAGGGTGAAGAAGACGACCGAAAATAGCGTCGTTTCACTCAAGCCTAAAACGACAACATTTCGGAGTTTTTGGAGAATCACACGCGCGGCCCTGAACTTTTACAGAATCTCATTTTGGCCTCTAAAGTTCGCGCCGCATTTCAATAAGGCCCTAAAATATTATAGATAAGCCCCTAAACTTATTTTATCATTTTGTTTAAGTCTTTCTGATTGATTTTTATTAAGAAATTGATTTAATTTTTAAATATAATTAAATAGGGGTATAATTTAATTATGAGAGCATTCGGTATTAGGTAAATAAATTATAGATAAATCCAAAAAATTCATTAGTACTAAATATTTAGTTAAGCAAGAAAAATAATAGAATTAAAAGGGTATTAAGTACATACTAAATATTGATATTATATGAATATGTTAGAAATAAATAGTGCGCATGGAAAATAAATTAATTTGGATAAATATTAGTAAGAGATAAATTAATCAAGTAGTTATTTATTAAAATTTTAATACGATAGAGAAATATTAGATATTTAGAAATCATATTAACATAAATATACGATTGCATGATGAAGGATGAATTTAGGGAAGCATATTTATGCATATATTATATATGTGTAAATTTATATGTGTTTACACAAAAATTCTAAAAAAAAATGTTAATTAATTAATATTTATTAATCAACTGGCTAAATTAAATAAAATAACCAAATTAAATATTAAATAGTTATTGAAATAATATTTGGATAATTATTATACTAAATAAATTGTGTGATAATATCAAAAAGAAGGGACCAATAGGAATGCGCCAAGTGGACCAATCAAATCATTTCACTTAATGAGCAAGCATCCCAAAATTCCTAGAAATAGACTGTCTCTCTTTAGTTGAAGGGACAGAAAATTCAAGGCTCCGAAGCTCTAACAAATCAAAGACTCCGAAGCTCTTGTAAATAAAATACTCTGAAGCTTTGACCGATCGAAGACACAAAGCTCTCCCTAAAGTTCGAAGGCTCGTCCGAAGATAGTCACCAAAGCTCTGCAGTCACTCATATCCAAAATCAAAGCCCAAATCAAACTGAAGATCAAATCAAATTCAACCCAAATCAAGATCAACTGATTCGAGATCAAGTCTCCGTGACCCTCACATCGTGTTCATCGCAAAGAGAAGAATCAGAGGATTCAAATAGAGATTGTAACCATTATATTTTTCTTTTATTTATTTTCTTATTTCAAGAATATAAAATTTGTTCATACAAATTTTTGGCATGCCCAGTATGGAGCTTAGTATTTTCGATAATGGGAATTAAGACATTCCTGTTCAAGAACCTAAAAAGAACAAAGATAAGCAAAAGTATGTCAAAGCAACCCAAAAGTCAGAAAATAAGGAAGCAATTAGTAAGACCGAAGGTTTCACTGAAAGAAATACAAGAAAAGTAGTATCCTTTTGCAGATACTGAAGTATCAAGAATGTTTGATGAGATCCTTCAAACCAATCTCATCCAATTTCCTTGGATGAAGCGCTCAGAGCAAGCTACCAAGGTGAATAATCCCAAGTATTGCAAGTATCACAGGTTAACCAGTCACCCAATTGAGAAATGTTTTGTTTTCAAGGACAAAATTATGAATTTGTTGGAGAACGGTGACATAATCCTTGATAAAGAGGAGGTAACTGCGAATTCCACCACTGTCACAATCAATAGAGCACCCTCCTCACCTACAAAGATAACGGTGAAATTTGATATGTTTGATCCAATTGAAGTTAATGCTTCTTTTCCAAAGAAGGTTCATATCTCTCCTAAGCTTTATTCACAAGAGCAAAATAATGATGTAACATCCCATTCTCTCATTAGTTAGTATTTCTTGAGTTTTCGTTAGTTAATGATGTGTTTATAGGAGTTCAGGTTTCGAGGCGTAGAGGCATAGGAGTCGACCTTGGAGTCCGCGCAAGCATTTGACTATGTTAGAGGTAATTCCTATGTTGTTTAATTAAACCTATTATAGAGAGTGGGCTAGGCTTGAGTTGGGCCTTAATGACTTTAAGAAATAAGAAAGAAGATGAATGAGTGGTGGGCCAAGCTTACTCAATCTAAAGCCTTATTTTGAGCCTAAGAAGAGAACATATATAAACCCAAACCCACTTCTTCTTATCTCTAAAACTCTCTATATTTTTTTTCACTTTTCTTCTTTCTCTTCTTCATTGCCGCCCCATTCCCTTCTCATTTTCTTCTCTTTCATTTTCATCATCAATAACCCTAACAGCTTACATTCCATCAACTCTTGCAAGCTCACTCATCTTCATTTAAGCTAAATCCTTCAAGCTATAGTGTCAAGGATTCTAAGGAAAGAACTAAAAGACCAAGAGGTAAGAGTTATTAGTTAGGGTTTAGGAATAAGAGCTTAATCTTTTAATATTAATGTTAGAATTGGTGAATATGGGAGTAGATAGGGAAGAGCTAGCTAAGATTTAAAGTATAATGGGAGAATCTAGAAGATACAAATTAGGGTTTGAATTATTTTAAATAAAACCTAAAAGAATATCTATTATGTTGTTAGATTTGGAGCCTAAGGACAAAGAGAAGGGCAAAGAGCTTGCTTGAGTTGAATGAGCTTTTAATCTGGAGGTTTGATGCTTTAACCATTCCCTTTTTAAGTTGATTTTCGTTTTCCTTTGAAAATATGAAATGTTTACTTGATTTGAGTTTTGAATGTCAATATGCATTTCTTTGAGAATTTCTCTTGATTTAAATGCTGTAAAACATGTTGATAATGCCATGATTTGAGGTTATATAGTTTGAAATTTGACTGAAAGATGTATTTGGAAAATGTATGAAAAACCTGTCTAGCCGCACATGTGTCGCACTCACGACCATCACGCCTCGGTGTGGTTGTCGCGCTCGCGATTACTATATGGAGAGTCAGAAGGTAATTAAGGCATTCATCACGCACGCGACGGTCACGCCTTTGTGGTTGTCGCGTCTGCGACTGCTGTTGTGCCCAAATTAATACTACTTTAAGCTAACTCGCAAGTGCACAAGCCTATTGTAGTAACGATGGTGAACACCCCAAGGTCGTTTCTCAAGAGGTTGAAATTGGTATTATCTAAAATGTTTTAATAGTTGAACTAAAGAGAAATAATGAACTCAAGTAACAAGAAACTGGTAATAGAAAATTGGTGGCTGAAAATAACACTTAGAACAAAAGCTTTAAACTTAAAAGGAATTTATGGAAAGAATGCTGCAGATTTGGTTATCAAATTATGAAAAGCGTCTAGAGTTGTATTTTCTCTACCAATCTGTTGTGACTCTGAATTCCCTAACTGATTTTAATTGAAGAACAAATATCAAACGAATCAATTAGTTAATTGAGGTTACTAGCGACCGCATTCATAATTCCCACTTAACTAATCTCTACATAAGACGTTTAATTCTTTAAACTTAGGCTTATATTCCTAATTCACCTAATTACTCGATTGAATTGGTCCGGTGTTAAATTTCACCTCTCGGTCCTTCATCTAACACCTAAGTCAAATAATTAGTGGCCAAGCAATAATTTGAGGAAAGTAATTGCATTCAATTAAGATAAAGACATAAAATCAGTAGGAAAACGAAATTCACACAACCATTGTAGAATATTTACAACCCTAAACTAGAGAAACTTAGTTCATATTTACATGAGAATACATATAAATCATATGGGCTCAGTGGAAACTAAGAAAAAGAAAAGTGTAAACGAAAACACAGAGAACAATCCTTTCGTTTGGACAATCTCTTGCTCCAAGCTGAAATTGATTGGATTCTCCAATGGAATTTTACCTGAACCAAAGTTCTTTCCAAAACTCTTCTAACTTGAACCTCTTTTGCCAATAATGGACGAATGGTGATGATGGAAAAAATGTAGGAAATGGATATGTGTATGGTGTCTGGATGTCCTCTCGGATCATCCTCCCCCCTACTCAATTGCCTAAGGTGAAATATATATAGTGAATGTGTAGGTGAGATAACTTCTTCCCATTCTCCATGATCTCCACAAATAAAGTTAGTGCCATAAAAACCGATTCTTCTTTCGTTAATGGATGAACAAACCACCCACATTTGCCCCTTTTTAGAAGTTGATATTGGTTGCACTTTTCCACCACGTTGGATTTTAGTTGGACATGAGAAGTTGGAACTTTCCTCTGTTGAATGGCTTTCACGTGTTTTTAATTCTGGCCCAATATCTTCTGAAATTTACACGGCCGTGGCTTGCCGGTGGGACTGCTTGTGTGGCTTAGTGCATTTCTTTCACCAAATAACGTGTTTTATGCTCTAATTTCCTTGTCTTTATGCCAATCACCTTGGAAACACTTAATATACTAAAAACACTAACAAACAAACTTAAAACAACCCAAAACAAATAACAATGACTTATAAACAAACATAATTAACACTAAAACTTATCACAAAAATATGCTAAACAACTGCCTATGTTTTCCAGCGCGCCCGCGACTGTCACATACCTTGTGGATGCTGCGCTCGCGATGGTAACATGTAAGGAAGGCCTCGCGCTCGCGACTCATGTAGTGCACACGACGGTCATAACATTTCAGAAAGATTTTTTAATGAAATGGAATTCGAGTGAAATGAGGCTTGTTCTTGAAAATCAACATTTATGTATGATTATGAGTATTGAATAAGAGAAAGTGAGTATGAAGATTTATCAAGAATGAGAGTCAATTAATGGGAATGAAGTTGTAATTTGTATTATGAATGCTTAATTGATTTAACGCTCATATGGTTCTCTTAGAACGCTAGAGATAAGACTGCGATGCATCGTAGGGTTAAGAACCGCGGTAATCATGATTATTGGTATTATGGTACCCCAGTCTAATGAAAAGATTTGAGTATTATGGTACTCAATCAAACACATGAAAATATATATTACTCAAGTAGAATACGGGTATTGTAGTACCCTATAATATTATGAAACCTTAATCTTATCCTTTGAGTTCTTTCAAAGCCACTAGAGCAAAGAATGTATCTTGTATGAATGGTTTTCAATTGTTTTTACGTAGTTCTTTCTTCAAATGTTTGTTATGATTTATTTAATTTTTTAAAATATATTTTTATATGTTATATAAACTTCGGTTAAAGCATCCACTAAGCAATAGTTTTGCTCAACAAGTTTACCTGTTAAAACTCGTAGGTTGAAGAAAGCAGCTGAGTAGATAGTTTTTTGTCGCAACCGGTTGATCAGCACAGTAGACTTATTCTTTTGGGTATAGTTTTGGTTATTTTGAATATTTTAGTCTGGCATGTACATAAATGATTTAGGATTGAAACTAGTTATGTAAATATTCTCTTTTGGATATTGGAATATTTTTACATATGTGAATTGTGTGTATTAGTAGAAATTAGTTAGATATGATGTGGATGAATTATTTCATAAATGTATATCATAGGCAGGTAACCGACTCGAAAACCAAGAAAGAGTAGCGCTTCTTCTAGACTCATTCGTGGGTTTAGAAGGGGAGTTACACGTGTAGCCCTCTTATAGGTCTACTTTGGCAAGCTTATAAAGGGTGTTACAAATGAAATTCTTGAAGAGCAATCAGACGATGAAGGTTGGATCCTGGTTACTTGAAAAAGAATCAAGAAGAAGCACCTTTCTCAAAACAAGCCAAATACACAGGGAAACAGAGTCCTTAGAAAACCCGTTTTGCCACCACAACCATCAAAATTGAGAAAACCTAGAAGAGCGCCGAGAGTACAAAAGAAAGTAGAAAGCCTTCTGTAACATCTATTTTTTTCCAGGTATTCTAAGTAAGCACTATGTGCACGCACGGCACGGGACCCAACAGGGCACCGAGGTCAGGCGACAGTCTGGAAAGCTCTGTGAAATGACTGTGAATAATGTAAATAATGGAAGATGTATGATAAATAAAGGTTTTGGAAAGATAACCAGCGCGTCCGGATACAAAGGTAGGCCAAAGAGGCTCAACGGGCTCCAGAAGAGGCAGTAGGGACCTAAGCGTAATTTTGTAAAAAGTTACGTAGGGTCTTGATACTACCTAAAATTGATCATGAATATGAAATCTCGGGATTTAACTGGTCGTAACGAAGCGTAACAGAATTTTCAGAAAACAAGCGGTTTGAAAGATATACCAAGTTTTCCTTAAGGGTAATTTGGTCATTTTTCCAAAAGGAGGTGGTTAGTGGACAAGTGGCATAAATCTAGGCATCATTTAAGTAAAAGGAAGGATAAGGGTTGTGTTGGACAAGGTTTAGCCAATCAAAGAGATGAATCACCATTTCTAACCAACCAAAAATCAAGAAAAAAATAAATGGAAAATAAAAAGAAATAACCAACATATTTAAGTCATTTTCTACACATGAAAGAACAAAACAACTCCCCCTTTTCTCTCTCAAAATTTCAGCCACCATAGGAGAAGAAGAAGAAGATCAATCTTGAGGTAAGTCTTGATTTTATACTTGAACTCCATGAATTTTAGTTTAGTTTTTCTATTCCTAGGTTAGATTAACAAATATATGAGATTAAACCAATAAATTTCTTCATCTTCCTAAGAACCCTAGAAATGGAAGAAAGGAAAAAAATTGGGGTTTTGTCTTTAGGTTGAAGATGGAGTTAGAAAATGTTAGGAAATGATAGTTTAAGCTTGGTTAAACTTGAATTTTAAACTAGTTTGTAAAAGAATGATTGTGTAGCTTGGGAATTTCTCACTTAGGATTTATGAAAACCTTATGGAGGTGTTATTTTTATAGGAAATCAAGAAGGGAATCCTAGGGAAGAATCATAAAGTGCAAAGGGAAGCTCAAATTTAAGGTTTGGTACCTTACTTGTGTTCATTTCAAAATTTCTATTTTTGTTCATGTGTGGGCCGAACCCTAAGGGGTGTTAAATGGCCATATTTATGTGTTTACAAGTGTGAAATATGTGGAACTTTATGTGTAGTTGCCTTAGAATGCATGTAGCGAAAAATACGGAAGTAGTTCACCAAAACAGTGAAGCTGTCGGCAGGTTCCCCTGCAAGTCAGCCAACTTCCTGGATTTTTAATAAAATCAAAAAAAATTTTAAAGCTGAATTTTGGATATGTTGTGCTTTGATGGGTCTAGTTTACATGCAAAATAATTTCAGGCTAGTTTAATGAAAGGTTATAGGTGAACCAACTCAATTTTCGCTGTAACTGAAACAGTCTGATATTGAGGCTAGTTTCAGTACTGGGTTTAGCTCTGCAGGGTCCGATATTTTTATGTCACAATGTACACATATTGAGCAACTTCCAGTAAAAATTTTAGAATTTTTAGACCTGTAAATTATTTGATATGATTTTTCAAAGTCGACGTATAAACACAGAAAATTCTGAAATTGAATAAATTAAATGTGAGACTAAAGTAAGTTCATTGTATTGAATACCAATGTAATGCTCTACTTGGTTTAAGTCGAACTAGGTGGTAAGAATATGATGCGTCATATATTATACAGTAAAAGCGGTCCGCAGTATATGGGTATGGATTTATGAAATGGATTGGAGCCATTTATGGTTATAGTCGGAATGCTGCAAAGCATCCGGCAAGTATAGTCGAAGTGTTGCAAAAGACTCGGCGAGTTATTATATAGTTATCTGATATGGAAGCTGTTCAGTAGTTCTAGTACTACGGTACTATGATTATTGGATATGTGACCAATATTGGATCACTATTATTTGGAATTGTCTTATCCCAAGTTCAGCTAGTAACCAGTAGAGCGCAGTAATTAAAAGTATTATACTGATAAATGTTTTCATTTAATAGTACACTCATCTGTTCCGTTTCAAAAGCATTTTATATTTTGGTTTTACTGTCTGTTTCCTTAAACCTAATGTTTATTTAAATATTACTTTCATAAGTAAGGTACC
>CATIWJ010174322.1:0-29630 GCA_949640765.1 Croton laevigatus | reverse complement strand
TAAAAGAAGAAAAGTTATATAATCAACGAATGGGAAATTTCATACTACACAAAATACGCTTTAAACATTTACAGAATTGAATTCAGTTAAAGTTCCCACATTCACAAAGTTAGGACTTGGGTAAGTAGCCATCATTACCAGGCGAGATGTTCTGTCACAAACAGCTTGGTGCATGAGGATGCCTGCTGCAACTGACACATTGAAAGAGTCTACCATGCCTTTCATTGGAATACTACAGTGTAAATCCGATAGTTCCAATGCTTCGTCACTTATCCCCCTTCAATCAGGGACACAAAGATTGATATATGAAATAAGTAAATACCAATAATTCCTACTTTACTTTCATCCTTTAGCATAAACTATTATGATGATGAGTAAAATTGTTAGCAAAGTGCATTAGAACCAACAAATATTATTACCATCATCAGTATAGTTTACCAAAGTAAAGCTTTAAGTGGAGTTCTCATAGAAGATAATTCAAGAAAAACCTTTTGCAATTGTCTCTTCTTCCCTTTGGAACCATAATTAAGTCTCAATCACTTAAATATATCATATAATTTGAAAATTCCGCTTCAAAAATTTTTCTACAAAAAGTATTTCAATATATTTTTTTATTCATACTCTCATTTGTATGGATGTTAACTTAGATCAAAGTAGATATTTAAAACAAAGAATTCATACAACCAATCTAACTCATTTGGGACCCAATCTAACTCATTTGGGACTAAGGCTTAGATGTTGTTGTATACATCTATCTATATGTATACAACCATAGCTCCAAACATGAAATATTCTATCTATAAATTATGTGAACAAAGGGTTAAAGTAGAAAAATAGTTACCTATTTTCATTTCCGAGAACTATTGCAGTTGGGCATGACCAGTCCATGTCATAAACAGATACCTGATCATAGGGTGAAGAAGAATCAAATGTTATATACAAAAACGAGGATGTTTCCTCTAGCAAAAGGAACCTCATTGTTCATGCAGTAACTGAAAATGAAAAATTAGACTACTAATGATAATGCATTCTAAATACCAAGAACTAATTTAAAGCAAAGAAAATAGATAATTACTGCATCCATTCCAACATGTGTTGTGGCTATTCGATAACCACGAGATTTTAGAACTTCAAAGCACTCTTGAATAGAATCCCAAAGTTCAATATCCAACCATTTCTCCGAACCCATACTAACATGACGATTTTCTCTGTACCTGCAATGCAAAAGCAATTGTTGTAGATAAAGAAGCAAACTTTATCATCTATCAAAGCGGCTTCAAATAAGAACAACTAAAAGAAACTAAATTGCATAACCACCATCATAGAAAAATGTTCAATGAAACAAAACACCAATTTCAGCTAAGGTAATGCTTCACCCAATATGATTCAAGTATGATATCCTATCGATCTTGCACAGAAAATTAATCGATCAGAAAACACAATCGAAAACAGGAAAGACCTTAATCAATTAATTTGTGGCAACTTTTGGTAGGAAACACTGAGTCAAGCACACAAATTCCAGTTAAAACTCACTCTAATTACCACCATTTTCTATATTTTAAAACCAAACTAATCAAAACTAAATCACATATCTGAAACTATGCATATCACAAAACAGAAAGCGTAGCAGAAAACAAAGCAACAACTTTTTACAAAATCTAAAGTATATAACGCAAAAACAAAACAAAAATAGGAAAATGGAAACAATCCATTTCACCTCAAGTGGCGATGCACCTTTTCGAGCTGTCACATGAGACCACATGAACTGATTGGAACCCAAGAGCATCTGCAGACCGAAATGCAGCAGAAACATTTCCAAAATCACTCAATCCTTCCACCACCAGACAAACCGAGTAGCTGCGGTTCTTCACTGTTCTTCGAAATTTCTCCATCCTCTCTTCCATTATATACGGCTCGATAGCCTCCAACACTTCCCTACTACTCAAATACATATCAGTATCACCCCCACACTTGAACCTGTCCAAGTAAGGAAACCACCGCTTCTCCTGTTGTTCGCCGCCGCCGAAGACCACCGGCGATCTCCTCCTCTCCATTTTCATCAGTTTAGAATCATCGTCACGGTTGTTGAGCAAGTGGAATACGGTGTCGTTTTTCTCAGAGTTATCCCGCAAGTCATCGGCTAGTAATTCTGTTGATTCCAATGAGATTGCTCCTTGGACAGACCCATAAGACCTTGATCGGATTATGCAGGGGCCGGTTCTTGTGCAGAAATTGAAATTGAGAGAGAAGGAAGAGAAAGGGCGGAAAGAGAGAGAAACGATGGGCTTGGAGTTGAAGAAACGTGGTTTGGAGAAAAATAGAGATGCGCGTATTAGGGTTAGGGTGTTGTAGGATCTCATTTCCTATATTTTGGCGCCAAGGAGTATAACAGTGGAATGGATAAGAGGGCTTATGAATAATTGTATACCATCCGCAGAGGTAGAAGAAGATGGACTCTGATCAAAACAGCGTCGTTTGAATCTTCTGCGTTGCCGTTTGTTTGTTGCTAATACGAAATTTGATTAAGCACCAAAACAATTTGTCAAAAGTAGCACAAAAATTTGATCAAGTTTTGCTTTTTTTAATCAAGTTTTGTCAAATGACTGTATTGAAGTTGACAAGTGTGTTTATACCAAATTTGTTGATATTGATTGTGTAATTACGTGCTTGTATATGGATGATATTTTTTTTTTTTTGTAGCGAGGTCTTGATTTAGTTAAAAGTGAAAAATAATTTTTATTTTTTTCATTTAAAATGAAAGACATGGGGAAGCAAAATTGAATTTTGGTATTAAATTTATTCAAAATGATCATGGTATAGTATTAATTCGAAAAAAATACTATGTTGAGAAACTTATCTAATTGTTCATAACAAATATGTTATATCTCAAACTAAATAACTTTTTTTTTGTTTTTATTTTCTTTTTAGTTATTGTTTACTTATTTTTCTTTTCTGTATTTTCTTTTCTTTCTTATATTTGGTTCTGGCTGGTTATTTCTTGAGGATAAATTTTTACGATTTATCTCCACAGATTTGTAAGATGTTTTATAAAATTTAGTTGATTTTTTATCCGGACAGAGATATAAGTGATTTTTTTTAAAAAAAAAATTTTGAATGCCTGAAACAATATAAAAGTTTGGTATTTTGGAATTTCCTTCCACAACATATTGTTGGACCTAGTCAAATTTTTAACTGGAGTTCAAGATAAAGAATACTTGTAGTGTTGGAAAAGATATGAAGCTTTTGGTTAAGTTTTTGTTTTGATGGTTGTATTTGGGATTTTTTTTTTTTTTGGGTGGTTGGTTCTATGAGCTATAGGCTCTATTGTAGGAATGAATGATTGTAATGGTTGTTTGATGAAATGGAAATGAAATATCTTCTGACATAAATGATAACATCACCCTCAAAAGGTAACCTTCCTCTACTATAAATAGTCAACATTTCTCCAAAAAGGTAATATTTTCTCTCTTCTCTCCACTCTAATATATTTTCCTCTGAGCTGATCTCCTACTAACTTAAGCATCGGAGTGCATGCCTAAGGGCATCGCTCGACCTCCCTTTCTCTCTTTTTGCAGGATCAGATCGGAAAGAAGAGGACACCAACTATCATTCAAGTCTCCCTTGGCGACCCAAATTCATCAATAAAGAATCTAAATATGCTCAAGTTATTGGAAGTTTGGTGCATCTAACTAATTTTACTTGACCGGATATATAGGTTATGTTGTGGGTACGTTTAGCCGACACACAGAATGTCAACTATGAATCATTAGAATGTTTGGTAAGATTAATGAAATTTTGAGAGTACCATCAACAACTATGGTATTCTGGTTAGTGGATTTGCTAGTGTATTGGTGGAGAACAATCTCATGAAAATTAGTAAAACAACTTGTTATTACTAAATCAACTATGAAATCAAATTTAATTGCTCTAGATTTTTTACTGGTAATAAGACCGAATGATTAAAATTAATAAATCAACTTGCGATTGCCAAGCAATAATAGCGATTGCAAATGATTAAATTTTTCAATAGACATATTCTTATAAGACATAACGATATTAAAAGTGAATTTAGTTGATTCTGTTACTAAATCCTTGGATAAGAAACAAATAAATGAAATATGTGGGAATTGTTGCAAGTTTAAAAGAGTTTTTAAAAGTTAAGTTACCTATTTTTACATATTAATGTTTCCCCAACAAACTTTCGCCCTCCATTCATTTTACCAAACCAAAACATCTACCTACCACAATATCAAACAGCCGGTTTTAAATTAAATTGCTATACTATAGAAATTGGTACTGTCCTTTTGTAATTTGTTTGTTTGTAGTCAATACTTGAAAGCTAGATCATTTCTTCTATCTAATCTTCTTCACTTGATTGTTTGGTGAAATTTTAAATATACATGTCAGTGGAGCAGACCAATATTAAATAAATCCATGGGCATTTCGATTGCATTTTTTTTTCAATTTTTTTTTTCAAAAAAAAAGGTTAATCGTTTGCGCAGGGTTTCAAACGTCTCGGAATCAAATGCAATACGTCATAATTTTTAAATATTGGTTATGTATTATAAATTATACACAAAACAATTTGTATCATTAAATTTGTAATACATAGTCAAAATCTAAAAATCATGCCATATTGTATTTGATCTCAGGACTTTGTTTAAATGATCGGCCGATTTCATTTAAAAAAAATAATCCTAACAGCCGATTCGAATGCTAGCAAAGCTCTAAATAAATAATGTCCTTCAAGAATTATACAACATATATTATTTTCAAGACCATCGGAGTAAAAAATTTCAAAAAAAATAACCTCTCTTCCGAAAAAAAAAAAAAAAACCTTGTTGATATATTTTAAGCACAATTTAGAAAGTTATCTCTTTTCTGTTTTTTCTCATTTTGTTAAAAGATCGGTGAATCAAGTTGCGTATGTTATTGTAAAGGCAATTTTGTTCACGTCCGATGCTTTAGTGGGATATATGTAAGCTCATTCAAAAAAAAAAAAAACTCAAAAGTTTAAAAATTTTGAAAATAATGTAAAAAATAAAACATTTAAAACTTTTTAGAACAAATAATTAAAAATAATATAAAAAAATATATTATTTATGAACTTATTTTTGTTTGTTTAGACTTGCTTGTATACGTTTAACATTTATTTATATATATTTATGTTTATTTTAAATTTATTTATATCTATTTTTATCTGTTTAACTTTTTTTTTTTCCCCTCCCTCTTAAATGGTTTCATAAAGTTATTAAAATGAAAAATATCTTTTTTTTCTTTTCAAAAAATTTTGGTCAACCTTTTCAATTTTACTACGTCAAAAAAACTACTACTTTAGTTTGGGTCCCAACTTTTACTAATGATGTAATAGATTTTGATTGTAATATAATATATAATCCTTTATTATTGGTTTAAAAAAAAAGTAAAATAGTCATAATTTTGTTCAGTTCATTTAATGTTTATTAAGCTAAAAAGTTTCTCTATCTATACAAAGAAAAATACTTAATAATTGCATGGCATGATTCCATTTCATGCATCAATGCAAAATAGTTAACATTGAACCAAATTAAATGGTTTAATTTTCTTTTTAAATTTTCATTTTTGTTTTGGTTCGATTCAATTCGGTCCAACCGAATGCTCATTCTAGCAGCATCCTTGCGAGGCTCTTTTGTCGTGTTACAGACAAATGATAATAAATAAGGCCAACAACTAACTAACTTGTTCAATGCAGCCTATAAAGAAACAAACAACTACACAGAGCTGGTTGTAACGTAAGCATGGAACCTCTTTCCCATACCCAAAAACCTCACATAGCTCTCATCCCCACCGCCGGAATGGGTCATTTGACTCCATTTCTCCGGCTAGCGCCCCTTTTATTGTCGCAAAATTGTACTCTCACTCTTTTTACTGCAAAATCCACCATTTCTATTGCTGAATCTGAGCATATCTCTTTGTTTTTAGCTAAGTACCCTCACGTCAGTCATCTTCAATTTGATGTAGTTCCTGCTCAAGTTTCTGGCAATCAAGATCCTTTCTTTGTGCAATATAATGCCATTAGTCGATCTTCGCATCTTCTCCGGCCTTTCTTGTCTTCCCCATCTTCTGCATTTTCTGCTATATTATGTGATATACTTGTAGCTAAAAACATAGCTGCTATTTCTGCAGATCTTAGCATTCCTTTTTATGTTTTAATATCTTGTTCTGCTAAGTTTCTATCTTTCATGTTATATCTACCCACTCTGGTCTCCAATCCTGATAAGTTTAATACTAATTCTACTGAAGTCGAAATTCCAGGCTCCACTTCATTTCCTATGAAAGATATTCCCTTGCCATTCTTCAACCCAAATCATCTTCTTGCGTCAAGTATAATCGAAAACGTCGGATCTATTCTAGAAGCTAGTGGAATTCTGGTGAATACATTTGAATGGTTTGAAGCAGAAATATTCTCTTCTTTGAATAGCGGTAAAGTTTTAAACAACCTTCCTCGGGTTCTCCCTATTGGACCATTACAAGCTTTTGATCTTCAAGAAAAAACTCAGAGCCATTGTCTATCGTGGCTCGACAACCAACCGGAGAAATCTGTAGTGTACGTGAGCTTTGGAAGCAGAACAGCAATGTCTAATGATCAAATAAAAGAATTAGGACATGGGTTAGACAGAAGTGGTTGCAGATTTTTATGGGTAGTAAAGACTAGTACAGTTGACAAAGAAGATAAAGAAGATTTAGAAGAGATATTGAGCAGCACATTTTTAGAAAAAGTAAAGAAAAAAGGTATGGTAGTGAAGGGTTGGGTTGATCAGGAGAAAATTCTGCAACATTCTGCTACTGGAGGTTTTATTAGTCACTGTGGATGGAATTCAGTGACTGAAGCAGCAGCAAGAGGGATCCCTGTACTAGCTTGGCCAATACATGGAGACCAAAGGGTAAATGCAAAAGTTCTGCAAAAGGCAGGATTAGGAATGCTTGAGGAAACATGGGGTATGGGAAATCAGAGATTGGTTAAGCAAGAAGAGATAGGAAAGAAAGTTTTGGAATTGATGAATGATGTGGAGTTGAGGAACAGAGCTATGAAAGTTGCAGAAGAAGCCAAAAAGGCTATTCAACCTGGCGGGAGCTGTGACAAGGCTATTATGGAGATCATTCAAAAATTAACCTGAAATTTATCATGACTATATTATGTTTGAAGATAAGAAATAAGGGTAGATAAACATTGCAGGATTCTTTTGAGAAACTAATCTATGCTTCAGTATGTCTAGAATTAGTATCTAAGATATAAAGAAGATTCAGAGATATTTGTAATTTTATTATTTTTAATGTAATCTGGTCAAGATGGGAATCCACGTGTTTATTTTGTTTTGTCAATAAATCATTGAAGTTTCTTAAAAATTCAGAATTTCTATGTGTAGTATAAGACAAGAAGATAAGGTGGAGTGCGGTGGAGGGGGACAGACCTGATAGAAAATTTGAACCACTCATTGGTTGTCATCGTTGACTCACTTTTATCTTACAGCGCACGCATGTTCTGTTTTCTTGCAGAGCACACATACATTATACATCCACATGTATATATATATCTTATGCAGCCTCTTAACTTTTTCTAACACCAAATCAAGAAAACTAAAAATGTTGACTTGTACTGACCAGAAAGTTGCTCATATAGCTCTGCTTCCAAGTGCAGGAATGGGTCATCTTGCACCCTTCTGTAGACTTGCTGCTTTACTCGCTAACAACAATGTGAAAGTAACCTTCATAACCCCAAATTCAACGGTTTCCATGGCTGAATCGGAAGCCTTGTCTCATTTCTTCACTTCATTTCCTCATATCAGTCAAAAGCAATTCCATCTCCTTCCGATTGAAAAAACTCTCGACACCTCGGACCCTTTCTATTTCCATATGGAGAGTTTGTGTAAATCCTCTCACCTTGTTTCCCCTGTACTAGCTTCACTATCACCTCCTCTGTCTGCTGTTGTCACTGACATGAGTTTGGCTGCTTCGTTTGTTCCAATTACTCAAGCTCTTAATCTTCCTTCCTATGTTCTTTTTACATCTTCTGCAAAAATGTTGGCACTTTTTCTAACCTACCGCAATCTTACCAGTATGAAAACCATAACCGATTTGAATGGAAATGACAATTTCAAGATTCCAGGTCTAGAAGAAGCAATACCCGGGTCGTGGATTCCACCACCACTTATAGAAACCACAAATAATATGTTCAAGACATACTTCTTGTTGAATAGCAAGAAAATGGCAGAGTCGAGCGGGATTCTGGTAAACACGTTTGACAGCATAGAGCAAGAAGTAATCAGAAAGCTAAATGATAAAGCAGCAGAAATGCTACCTCCAGTTATTGCAATTGGGCCACTTGCACAATGTAAATTTGAGAAGAGCAAGCCACTAACATGGCTTCATGACCAACCAGACAGGTCAGTGGTGTTTGTTAGCTTTGGTAGCAGGACTGCTATGTCAAGAGAGCAGATAAGAGAACTGGGTGAAGGATTAGTAAATAGTGGCTGTAGGTTTCTATGGACAGTAAAGGATAAGAAAGTTGATAGAGAAGATGAAGACAGCTTGAATGAAATAGTTGGAGGTGGGTTAATGGAGAGGTTGAATAAAAATGGGTTGGTGGTTAAGATCTGGCTAAACCAAGAAGAAGTACTAAGGCATCCAGCAATTGGTGGTTTTATCAGTCACTGTGGATGGAATTCAGTCACAGAGGCTATATGGCATGGCGTGCCTATATTAGCATGGCCTCAACATGGAGACCAGAAGATCAACGCTGGTATAATTAAGAGGATTGGATTGGGGAATTGGGTGGAGAATTGGGGTTGGGGGGGAGAGGTTTTAGTGAATGGTAAAGATATTGCAGAACAGATTAAGGAGATGATGCACAACGAGGTGCTGAGAGCTCAGGCAATGCATGTCAGAGATGAGGCTAGAAGAGCTGCCGCAGTTGGTGGCAGCTCGTCCAACCAGCTGCTACAACTGATTGAAACATGGAAGCATTGAAAGATACATAAATGTTTCCAGATCATAAATGTTATCCCCATAAAATTGTTCATTTTAATACAATGCATGTCATGGAAAATAAGTATATTCAGTGATTAATAAAGACGCATTGCTCTTCTCTTCCTAGTTTATGGAGTAAGCTTTGTTTAACTAATTACAAACATATAACAAACGTCAGCTAAAGAATGAGGATTATGCAAAGAAAATTGAGGCAGCAAAACCAGATTGTCATTAAGCCACAACATCATGACAGAAGAACAAGTGTCTACCATTTCCTTTTGATTCTGCGAAACAGAACAATTGAAACATAAGATTGTCCATGGTTATTGCAAGCTGTGTTAAGTATGTTTTGCATTTTCCTAATTCCTAGGGATTCAGACAAACCTGCGCTAGCTAAGCAGTAAGAGTTTTCTTTGAAACAAGATCAAACGAAATACCATTTTCTTGTAGTCTTTCTTGCAGATTGGTAGGGCCAAATACAATCCCTGGAGTAAAAACTCCTCCCTTAGGTAGTCTGTTGCGTTCACTGAGAAGGATAAGAGCACATTGCACCAATATGATTGGGGTGGTCAAATAGCCAATCTCAGGACCTGTTAGTCTTGTTACTATTTCCATGTCAGGTTTCCTGGTTTCCTGTGAAACTTGATTCACATCACTGAAACCCCGTCCAACAAACCACATCTTAAACGTAGCACTTCTCACTTCATCCTCAGAAGGACCCTTTTTCCTGAACCATCCAAGGCTAAAGAAAGATGGAAATTTTAAGAGAAGCCACCTCCCGAAAGAATTTTTACCCAATAACCCAATGAACATGCCAACTGCTACGTACCGAAAGACGCCGAATGCAGATTTAGCACCTAACTTCACCCCAAAATGAGCAGGCTTCACCACTGACCAGAATTCCTTTCTCTTTTCAATCTGTTCAGCACTCTCATTAACCCCAGGAAGACCATGGGGATTTTCTACAAGAGTTGCAAGAGTTCTTCGAACAACAACAGAATCTGCTGAAGGTAGCTTTACAGCCCAAAGGCCAATCTCCTTTTGGTGTTCGATTGTTGGTCCTTTGGGAGGAAGGTGACCGGGAATCTGAAAAATACGGATATAAAATTAACACCATTAACATCATGGCTCAACTAGTAAGCATAAAATATAATCTTATGAGAGTACTGCTTTATCAGAAAGATGGAAACATGTTCAGGTCCTTGTAATAACAATACAGGGAACTAGTTTTCCCAAATAGGTTTGAGAAATCATAGTTTGACAGGTTTTATATTTGAAATTAGCCATCTAGATTAAGAGGCAGAACAAATAAGAAGGTGATAGTTTTAAGACTACAATCGAACCTGACTCTGAAGAAGACCTAGTAAGCAGAAAGACACAAAATTAGTAATAGAACATGCTGTGAGGAGTATGCCAATAAAATAATTTGCCACCCATACACAACAGTTCTGAAGAACAAAATTTAAATTCAACAGTCTTACAAGCTTGGTTTTTCCAAAAAAAATTGAAATGGTGACAATGAAAACATTGGCATTGTTTTTTCCCCTTTTCCTCTATGAGAAAGATTTGAAACTACAGTCATGCAAACAAAATAAACCATTTAATAAATGATTAAAACATGGAGGCAACCGTAAACACTGAATGTTAATATTGAGAAATATAAAAATCATAAATTCAAAGCCTTGGACTCCTTTAAAAAAACTGCAGCTTGAGTTAGCGTACCACTAACATCACTTAATTTTCCCAGCAGGGCAGTCCTGTGCTATATGGCCAGAAATGCCAGTTCATCTATGACAATATCAGAGCATCACAAATGTTGAATCCATAATCAATGTATCATCATCATAGATAGCACCCTAGACATTCTTGTGGCCTAAAACCAAACCATTAGGACATCACCACTTATAGCTATTGCAACCAAAGTTATATTTGAATTCCACTATGTCTTCTTTTCCACTGTATGGTGGCACAAAGTAACCAGTTTCTACTGCTATTGGTAAAGGCTTTTGCAACTCACAAAACATGCATTGATGTTGTGCAGATCCAAGGACTCCAGATCAAGCCTAATTTTCTTGAAATACTAATAGGAAGCAACAACTACCTTTCTCTCTAATTAATTGGAAAGTAAAGAAGAAAACACCAACATAGAAAGAGAAAATTAATATTTATCAAATTTGCTGGGGCTAAAATAACATTGAACTGCATATCATTTTCACCAAAACATAAATTCTATAAGTAAAAAGACATGATTCACAAAAACAAAGAAGAAAAGGGAAAAAAAAAAAAACTATTGTTCCGTTTGTTCCCCAGGCCCAAAACAAGGAGTACATATAATTCATACTGTTAAACCAATAGGATATACCAGTTTTTTTTTTTTTTTTTGTTATTTACTCAGAGTATTTGAAATAATTAAATTCAATACTTCAAAAATTTAATAAAAACAGAATGCAATGCATCCCTCATTCAAAAACCAGGATTAAGTATGCCTCTATTCTTCATCAAATGATTGCAATATCTCCTAACAGCTGCATAAAGTAATCAGGTCTATTGACTAAAAACAGAATTAAAAAAAAAAAAAAAACACTACAGAAAAGATTAATAAGAAATATGCATGTAATTGAGTTAGATAGCAGCAGATTGAGTCCCAGGTTAAGCCATTAAAGTGCAGCCACGACTAATAGCATAGAGCGTGATCTACGTAGTGAGTTGGTATTAAGGTTTAAGTAACTTGAGATAGCAACATGGCCAAGTGCTGACTAGGCTAGTAACATACATACTTCCCTTCCCAAAAACAGAAATATCATGAAACTGCCATAGTTAAGCAAACCATCATTTTCTTAACTAGCAATGAATCCCAAAAATTAAAAGAGGAAAAAAACACTCCTTACCTTTGGCCTTGCTATTTTAGGTCTTGAGCGTCTCAACGCCTGCAACTTATCCGCATTAGCCACTCCCAAAATCGCAGATTCATAGGTCCCAAAGTTACCAACAATTCTCTTATCCGACTCCAAGCTCAAATAGGCTTCTATTTGGTTTGGCACAGCTGGGGTCACCCACTGCTTGGAATTAAAAATCCAACCCAATTCGGCAGGAACTGAATCAAATCCACAAGCAGAAATCACTAAAGAACCAGTCTCTGTTGCCTTCTCATGATACTTGGCCTCCATTCTTTCCATAAACTCAGGCTCCCCAGAAATATCCAAGTAATCACACCTAACCAATAAAATTCAAAAACGATACAGAATCAATAAAGTTAATGACTTTAACAAAAACCCAGTTGACAAACATTCCAGAAACAACAAAAGAAAAGACCAATAAGCATACCCAGTCTGAGCACAAGCAGCAACAACAGGGTCGCCATACAAGCGGAAGGGACCAACACAGTTGAGAATGAGCTTGGTTTGGGTACAAAGGTGGCGAATTGAAGCAGGGTCAGTGGTATCAGCGGTAAGAATAGGGATTTGAGGAGGAGGAGAATTGGGGTGGGAAGCCCAATTGAGGGTGTGGGCAAGTTTAGTAGGATTGCGACCAGCTAAAGCTAGTGATTTTAGGGGAGAAGGAGTAGAATTGAGGAACTTAAGAGCTTCTCTGACAACATTTTTGCCTGTAAAGCCCGAGGCTCCTAAGATGATCAAGTCATAAGCAGGGGACGATGGAGATTGAAGGATTTGTTCTCCCATGATTGAAGAGTAGAAAATTTGGATTTATAGGCTTAGAGATGTGTGCCAGTCGGGCAGTTGATGATGAAGAGAGGCAATTTTTTTTTTGACACAGAAGAGAGGCAATTTTGGACAAGGAAGGAAAGTAAAATTAATTATTCAATTAAATATAAATTCATGTGAACCATATTTTTATTGTTAGATTTCACAAATTTTTCATTTTTTTTGGAGCTTTTTTCATTATATAATTAAAGATGTAAATTTTTTTTCAAGTGAAAAATATAATACATGCATACAGAGAGTTAAGAACAAAACACAACTATAATAAGAAAAATTGATTAATTTGATCAATAATAACTGTATTTTAATAATTCAAAAAAAGAAGTTATTGTTCTAATAAATTTTGCTATTATCTTAAGTTTTCCTTTTTTTTTCAAGAGATTAGATTGTAGTATAGGGACAAAATTACTATTACCAACTAAATCATATGTATAATCTTATAAGATAGTTAATAGACAAAAAGAAAAAGAAATAAATTAAAATTCTAAAACTAACATAATACCTCTAATTGCCATTATCCTAAATTATCCTGAGATTAGATTGTAGCATTGGGAAAAAATTGCTAATAAAGACTAAAAAATAAGTAGCTTTTGTTTCTTCAAAGAATGCTCAAATACTAGCAGTTGTTGATATCATACACACAGTAAACAGCAAAAGAATGCTTCAATTTAGGAGCAAGCTTCAGCCCAGTTAGTTGAGGCACTGAGCTTCTCCCGGCACAACCCGGTTCGACTCCTATCTCCCCCTTTCTCTTAAATTAAGATAGATTTATGAATATCTATGTAAAAAAAATGCTTCAATTCTAAACTTCAGAAATCAACATCTAATTAATTATATTTACATCTTCAAAATCTTTATTTAGCTCAATTACACTGTATCCATGAGTTCTTCTCAGACCTTTCTCCATACTCATGGATCTTATTTTCAGTACATCATCCCATTTTCCACTTTCTGCATGCAGATTTGACACTAAAGTATGAGCGCTATCACTCTCAGGTTCTAAATCCAAGAGGTCCTTTCCTATAACCTCCCCCATTTCTGTATGTCCATATACTCGACAGCCAGCAAGCAATGCACCCAATGCCTCAGCTTTTTGTCCTGATGGCAGAAATTTAACAAAATCATAAGCTTCTTCAAGTTGCCCTGCTCTGCTTAATAAATCCACCAAACACCCATAATGTTCTTCGCGGGGAATTATAGAATATTCTTTAGTCATGGACCTAAACAGGCGTAGACCGTCTTCTACCAAGCCTGAGTGGCTGCAAGCAGTAAGAAGTGAAGTAAAGGTTATCTCATCAGGCTCAAAATTTTCCCTTCTCATGTTGTCAAATAATTTGAGAGCATCCACACAGTTCCCGTGCATTCCGTATGCTGCAATCATTGCATTCCATGACGATGTGCATTTTTCAGATGCATTCTCGAAAAGATTTCTAGCCACTTGCAGTTTTCCACATTTTGCATATGTTGTGATCAAAGAATTGATAACAGGAATGTCTTTCTTGATATGAGCTCGATATAAATGGCAATGCACTTCCTCTGCAAGGGCTAGATGTCTAAGCTGACAAAATGCCTGAAGAAGAATTGTCAGAGAAATCGAGTCCTGCTCAACATTTTCTCTTTGCATTCCTCGAAACAGATCAATTGATTCATTAGCTTTTCCATGTTGAATATACCCCATCATCATTGACGTCCATGACACCAAGTCCCTATTTCTTAACCCGCCAAAGACTTGACTTGCATAGTTTATACAACCACAATTTGCATACATGTAGATTATTTGATTGGCAACTTCTAAATTCAAATGAAACCCTTGTCTGATTATATATCCATGGACACAATTCCCTAGTTTCAACTCTTTTAGATCAGCCACTGCAGAAAGTATATTCAGGATGGAACCTGTATTTGGCTTGGTACATGTTCTAACCATTTCAGAGAAAATCTCCACAGCTTTTGAAGCAAATTTATTATGAAGATAACCTGCCATCATCACATTGAACAAAATACTGTCCTTTGCTTCTATTCTATCAAATAACTCCCTGGCTTGAATTAAGCACTTGCACTTAGAGTACATGTCAATAAGAGCAGTAACAGTCACTAAATCGATACGGAATCCTGTTCTAATGATATAGCAGTGGATGCTCTTGCCTTCTCGTAAATACCTCAAATCAGCACAACAAAAAATCCCATTAGCTAATGTAATCAGATCGAGCATAATATTTTCTTGCACCATGAGGTAGAAAAGATTCAAGGCATTCAATGATTTCCCTGTTTTCTGATAAACCGCAACCATTGCATTCCAAGAACCTATATTTCTCACCTTCATTTTGCCAAAAACACGGTCTGCATTGCTCAGAGCCCCGCATTTATTATACATGTCCATGAGGCTAGTTTCAAAAACCTGATCTGAACAACCAATTCCTCGTCTAACAGCATAGCCATGGACCGAACGACCAATTTGTAGGTCTTCCAACTGAGCTGCCGCTTGAACTAAGCTCACTAGAGTAACCCTGTTAGGATCCAACTTTTCTTGCTGCATATTGCAGGCAAACTTAAAAGCCTCATAGGCACAGGGATCACTGAGTTGCGCATACTCGGTTATTATTGATGTATATACAACAACATCTCTCTGCGTTATTTCATCAAACACTTTAGATGCATCAGCAATGTCACCACACTTCCCATAGAGCCCAATCAGGGAAGAACCCACATAGCAATTTGTATTTAACCCAAACTTGAAAGCATCTACATGAATTCCTTTTCCAACTTTTAAACAACCTAATTCAATACAGCTCTTCAAACAAAACATAATCATTGAACTGTCCACAAATATATTCCTTTGCCTTAAATTCAAATACCGCCATTGAACTTCTTTGTAGTGACCAGCTCTAAAATACCCAACAAGAACTGATTTCCAGAAAGACGAACTGTTACTAATGATTCTACCAAATACCCATCTCGATTCTTTTAGAAGATCAAACTTTGCGTAGCAAGCTATAAGCTTGGAGCTCAAGAAGGAAACATCTTCAAGTCCATAAACAAAAATGGAGGCATGCAGCTTCTTTAGAGAGAGAATATCTGAACAAGTCTCTAAGCAAGAAACGAATTTTTCCGATATGGAAATGGCGCGGAAGGTAGACACAAACCGTTTACACGATTTGATAGGCAACTTATTCATGTTTAAGCAAAGCATTTGATCAGAAAATTCATTTTCTTCTCCTTGAATCTCAGACAGATCAAAAGATATACTATCTATGTGTTTTCATGTTCTTTACGTTTGCATTTTGTAGTGTGTTTTTCATTTCCTTACGTTTCCATTTATGGTAAGTTTTGTAATTGTTTATTATTATTTTTTTATTAATATAGGTGAAAAAATAAGTTTTTAAAAATATTAGTAATTGTTTATTATTATTTTTATTTTGGTATTGGTGAAAAGTTGATTTTATTAGTGTTTGTAAAAAGCAAATGTAAAGAAATAAAAAACACGAAAGTAGTAATATTTACTTTTTCTACAATCTATCTCCCATAAGTTAGTAGATGATTTCCGGTAAAAGGTACATCTCGTGATTATAGCTGATAAGACTCCAGCAGGTCAGCAACTTATTTTCTGAAATTTTCCGTTAAAAAGGCACAGTTGGTTTCTCCGCTCTGCACTGTTGGGCCCCTTACGAAAACACGATCAAGAATACGAATGTGTTCGATACAAATTACAAGAACAGCATTTTAAGTAGCTTCTAGTTCTTGCCATTACAAACATGACCGATCATTTAAGCATCCACGAAGTATCTAAACAGAAGAAAATAAGACTATGCAAGCCGGAAAAATCTCATACACATCAACTCTTGAATTGAGGGAATGTCAGGAATTTAAGGTTACCCAACTTCCAAACAATATCTTATATTACAGAACATTATTAAAGTAGAAAAAAAGTTAGTTCTATTGTCAATTAGAATCAATCACTTATTCTCTAACCAGAAAAACAAGCTCACCCTTGAAGCTAAAAAAATATGAAATGAAACCAAACCAAGGATTAAGGGGAAAAAAAAAATGGCATTTACAATGTAAAATCTTCCTGGCCTGAAAAATTTTCGCCGGATAAGCTATGACAAGCCTCCAATTTTCCTCTGGAGCTGTAAAAATTTGCAGCTCTCTACTGTGTTGGAAAAGTAGGATGATTAATTGCACATCTCTGCCTTGGCGGACGCCTTGTCCTCTTTCCCCATCCTGTTAGTCCAGTCTCTTCAAGTCCCACATCAGCACATTTTGGTTGTGGAGTCCCTGGCGGGCAAACTATGTTTTCTGTTGTAGCAGCGGAAGCTGCCACATTACGCCTTCTTCCTCTGCCTCCTTTGCCCTTAGGAGAGTTCCTTTGCGACAAACTTGACTGCCAAATGCCACCAGTTGCTTTAACAAGTCCTTCAATGATTTGGAGATCTTCAGCTACATCATTCCTGGAAAGAGAGGAAAGACCGGGAAGTATATCTCTCTGAAAGTCCTTCCGCTGCCTTCCTCTTCGTGCCTGACCTCTCCGTGGTCTTCTTAACAATGTGACTTCATCCTTTGTGTTCTCTATAACTTTAGATTGATAATGGTATTCTTCAAACTTTGTTTCTGTCAAATTTAATGTCATATACTCAAAATAATCAATCTCATTTGTTATGCTATCTTGACGATATGTACTCTCCTCACCAACTGAAACAAGCATGCCACCATTCTCTACCTCTATCTCAACAGAGGTAATTATCTCTGCAAACCACTGAAGGGACTCGCTCAATGAATCCTCCACTTGATGACAGGTGGCATCATCTTGGATATCATGTATAACAGATGATGAGATGGAAATCAGAGCCTCGGCTGCAACCTTCACAAAACCTTCATGGTTGGCTCCAGCCTCATCTTTTAACAAGTCAACTGGTTCTTTAAGTTTGCTTCCTACAAGTTTACCTTCAGAAATAGTATCCATCTCACTGTCAAGAACTACGGGAGCCTCTAAATCTATCTCAAGTGCAATCTTCACCTTAGTTCTTGAAGTAACATGTGTCGGCTGAGCCTCTTCTTCAGTCACACACACATTCAAATCGATGCAATCTCTTATATTTGCATCTTCTTCAATTGCACCCTTCAACTCTTGAATCTCTCCAGAGTCGCATGGAATAGGATCATGATTGAGATCAGCAAGTAACCCAGGCTTAACAGAGTTGGCACCATTATTTTCCAAAGCAAAACTGGGATTTGAGGCAGAGGTTGCAGAAAGCAAGTCTTTGGACATTTGCTTTTCACAAATTGGAATTCCAAGTATCTTCGCATTGCTCATACAGTCACCTCCTTCAGTTTTCTGTTCTTCAGCATCTTGGGCATGGGAATCTGTCACCAACAAGGAATTCCGAAAAATGCTTTGAGTGGGGCTCTTCATCATTTCAGTTTTGATGGTAAACTGCTGAGAATGGTTCTGCAAGAAATCCAAATTTTCCTTTGGAGGTCCATCCCTTTCTATGGAATATATCCCATTACAAAATGAAATATCTCTAAGCCAAGATAACCCTCCTTTCTTATTTTCTTCCTTTGGACCATCAATACATATTGCTTCATTTTTGCAGCTTTTCCGAAGAACTGCATTCGATTCCTCAATAGACTTTGAATTGCTCAAAAAGCCTGAGCCCCAAAAGTTATTTGCAGGACTATGTTGATGAACTTGTTCTGAAGTAGAATTACTGTCACTGATGCCATTAATGTAACTAAAACCAACTGATCCCCGACAAACTTGTGATTCCTTTGATTCCAACTGAGAAACAAGACAAAGGCTATTTTGGCAGGATGTTTGAGCTTTTAAACTGGGAACTGGCCTTGGATTGTTATTGAGAACTGGCCCGTCAACTTCTGACTTGGGATAAGTGTTACAAGAAGGGTTTCCCTGAAAAGATATCAGATTTGGTCTCCAGTTCTTCCAAGATGAAATGGAGGATGACTCAGAATTAGCAACGCTAGATAGAGGAACAAGCGGCTGAGGGGAACGATTATTAGAAGCTAGAACTGACGTATCATGATTTCTTTCAGAGATTTCTACACCAAAAATTGTCTTTCTTTTCGATAGCTCCCTTCTATTCTGATCAAGCTCATGGGGTTTCTGGCAGCCAACCTGTGATGATTCACATATTGCAGGCAAATACTCACACTGAAAACCGCCATTGTGAGAACTTTTGTTGATTGTGGGTTGGCCTGAAAAGGGAACCAAGTCAACAAAGCATACAGTGGATCTTATAAACAATAAATAATAAATAGATTATTCTACATGGTAATGGCACTCGAAAGTAAGGCTTTTGCCAGCTCTAAAGTTGGATTATGCATGGATTCAATGGATGCATAGATGTAAACACAGTAGCCAAAACGTTAAAACTTTTAGTTGCACTAGTAAAACGCTAGCAATTCAAAAACAATCATCCACTTCTAAACAGCCTATTCATGCATAGAAGAAAACCTAAATTAACAAATGCAAAAAGAAGATATTGCTATGTAGATCCTTACCTTCTGCTAACAATATTTTTTGTCTCTTTTCATTCTCTAAATGCAGGTTGCATACACCTCCCTCATCCTTTAGTTTAAGGGGGCTTTGGGAAGTTTCCTTAGCCAAGAAACGAGAACCATCACTAGCAGAAAGATCTATCCTTCCCATCCCCTCTCTAGAGCAGGTAATATTTCCTAAAATATCAACTGAAGCTGTGCCAGAAGCATCCCCCACTTGAATAGGTTCATTCAGATCAGTAACGGTCATCTTCCTCTTTAAATTGATGTTGGAACTTGACGCATCCCCATTGCAAATAGAGTAGGCACCACTATAAGTTGAAAAGTTGGCATTTTTCTGGCAACTATCCACACCTGACCCTCCAGATGCCCCTTGGCCTTCATCTTCGTCATTTATGCATTCCTCAGCTGGAAGTTCAAGGTCAAACAATCTTATCTGAAGTTTCTTGCATTTGGATTCTAGCGACTCGTATTCCTTAGACCTTGATCCATTAAGTGTAGAACCACAACCAGATTGCATGATTTTCATATCCATGGAACTGAAGTGCGATTGGAAGCTATCAGCAGCTGATGGAGATGGCATTTGACGACTAAAATCAACCAAATTGGAACCGTAAGACCTGTTTTTGTCATCTATAGAAGGAAATGCAAAAAAGCTTGAGTTTGATGCCTCCATGAAGTGTTTGTGCGGTTCCCTGTTTCTCACTTCGTTCATCATGTCTGTTTGTCTTTTGTAAAGACGATGCAGTTCGTGGAGCTGGATTTTCAAATCACATAAGAATAAATCAGATATTGGAAAGCTACCTTTTGCTCTTCAACAGTCTAATGGTAAAAAGGCCATAATATTGGGACTAATTGAAAAACAGAAAGAAACAAACCTGCTGCCTGAATACCGTTTCATGCTTAAGTATGGTTTGTCGCAGTTGTTCCTTGTCATTAGCAACGTACACATCTATTGCTGGCCTTGCAGGGAACAGGCTATGGTATTGCGCAAAGGTTTTGGTTTCATGATGGGAAGGCCAGCTACCGTTACCAGTATTGTCATTTAAATCTCTCATAGGATAATATCCTGACAGATACATCTTGTGCTGCACTTTAGTACCCATACCTGTAAAGGAACTATAAATTAACTTAAAGATAGCATAATCTACAAAATACAAGAAAGATAGAGAATGAACAAGATGAGTAAATGTAATACCAGAATAAAAAAGAAAGGATATGAAACCAAAAGATTACCAAAGATTTAAATATGAAAAAAAAAACATTATCAGTATAACTGGCAACTATTTTACTTCTATTATGCAGCTTCCTTTTGAGAACTTGACCTTATAGTAATTCCTAATCGCTAACAGTCCAAGTTAGAAAGTAAATAAATATGGACAAAACCAGTCCAAGTTTAGATCTTCATTTGCCAGTACTAGATCTTCTCGTCAATTTAAGAAACTTTAATCGAACTCCCGGTGACGTTAAAGAACCTACACTAGTAAAATGCTTTTAAGTACGAAGAGGAAGAAGCTCCATAGATTCTTCATCGATCAGTTAGTTAATTACATTCTTAGTTTTTTATATCCACTAACTAAGGAATCAACCCGTAGCCCGAAAAAAAAAAAAGAAACCCACAAGTACTCAAAGCTAGCTAATAGAATAAGCAGCAAATTAATAGGTTGTTATATGACTTGTACTTAAAAATAAAATTTTGGGGTTGCTCATCAGAAATTTGCAAAATGAAATCCATACGGAAAAAAAAAAGGGAAGAAATCAGAGTCAAGAAATGAAAACAGACATTGTTTGAAGAGGAATAATGCAGTGTTCAAATCAACATTACTTATTTACGTCTCAATCATTTATCTAGATTTTGTATGTTAACAACTAAGGATTTTGTAATAATAAGTGAAATAATGAAATTCCCTAAAAGTTTGTTTTCAAATCATGGCAGAGTTGAATTTCTCTACAGAAAGATTCAAATTTCAAGGGGGTCGTAATAAGAACTTCACAATAAAAAACAATAATAAAAGAAATTCAAACCCCAAAAACACACCCAAAAAAATCAGTAAAAACAACAAAGATTATTTCACAAATATGCAAGAAAACAATTATCCAAGTCGAATAACACGCTTATATTAAATAAAAAGACAAAATTGAGAGAGAGAGAGAGAGAGAGAGAACTCAAGAGAAACCAAAACCCAGATGGTAAAGGAAACAGAAAGAACTCACCTTTATAACAAATTAAAGAAATTGTGAAGAAATTGAACTAGCTCCATGAAATTCCCCAGTAAAAGCAAAACACAAATTCATAAAGAAACCAAGGACCCAAGAAATAGGGTGGGTGAGTCTGCAGTGAGAAAAAAGAATCTTGAATCATCACCAAACAATAGACGAGAAGAAAAGAAACACAGATCTGCTGTTGGGCCAGTATCTGATATATGTTAAGATAGAAAGATCCCTTCTTTCTCCTTCTGCAATCCCAAATAGAAGAAAGATCTTTTCTTTCTTAACACAAAGTCACCTCTCAAAGAAAACAATGACTTCAAATTTGTCAACTTGTGGTCTATCCTTATTCTAATTATATATTTGCTTTTTTTTTTCTTTTTCTTTTTTCTTTGCTTCACCTATAGCTTTGGTTCAATGATTTGATTTCCTTCTGTTTCCGTTCCTTTATTTATTATTATTAATAATTAATTAAAAATTATTTTTTATTTTAAATTAATGAGTGGGTTTTCAGGATGTGAAAGATATGGGACAATTGTTTTTCACATTTTCTAGATTCTCTTCTCTCTACCTTCCATGCTTTTTGGGTACACATAATATTTTATAGGTACTTCTTATACAAAAAATTCAGGCACCTGGGTTTTAATCTAACAGCAGTTTCCAAAAGTAGCTGACCCCTCCTCTTTTTCCCCACTCTCAAACAATGCGCGTGCAATACACTCTCATCAAATGCAACCTGTGTTGTGTTTTCGAGTACGTATGTTTCTTCACGTATGTCATAAGTGAGTGGGTTGAGACTTTTTGTGTTCCAAAAGTGGTAGAAGGCATTAGGTTATTTTTGTAATTTTTGTACAGATGTCGACTGTTGGATTATTGTTTTTGTCTGTTTGTTCATGTTTGGTTGGTTTTTCATTCCGTTTAAATACTCTTTGCAGTACCTATTATTCTACGCCCTGCAACACCCAATAATATTGTTTATGTATTATAACTTAAATTTATTTATTTTTTTTAAAGTCTATATAGTATTATAATTTTTTTTTTTTTTTCATTAATTACCCCCAAGAGGTTTGAACCCAGGATTTTTTTGTCTTTGATGACTTACCTCACCACCAGGCCAACCCTCTTGGGTTATATTATAATTTATTTCCAAGTAGAGTACTTATTTTAAGCCAGTAATACAAAGACAAATTGAAATAAATAAGTGGGGGGTGAGGATATGGATAGCCTTTCACTGTTCTATTTAAGTTAGAAGGGGTCCATTTTTTTGTGTTGCATTTCATAAAAGCATATCTGATTTCATTAAATACACACTCTTCTTTTTTATTCCCCACAACTGCTTTAAGGATCAATCAGTTTTAGCATTTTGATTGATTAATACATTTTTTTTTAACGATCATATAACATAACATAGTATATAGCTACTTGTAATAAGAATGACGACTGTATTTTGAACATGGTATTTGATTTATTTCCCGTACGTAAAAGTGAAATTGGAATCTAGTTTTAACTGAGATATTTATTTATTTTTAAAATTAACTTAACTTCATAAAAAAGAAAAAAAGAGGTTTAATGAAGGGAGTATTTATCTTGAAGTTAGTTTAGAAAGAATGATGTGATAGATATGAAGATTTGTAAATGGTAATTAAGTAGGAGAGAAATTTCGTGATGACAAAGATAAAGTCTTTCTTTAGGCCCACTTCAATGGAAAATGAAGATCAACTCCTTTGAGATTGAGGCGTCTATTCCTCTTTTATCATTGCAATTCATCTTAAGATCCCTTAATTTTACCCAATTCACCTCATAATTTCAATTTTTTAATAAATCATATTTTGTAGTTAATTAATTGAAGATCATGAATATATACATTTTTTTAACATCATTAATATATAATTACTATATTAAAATTTGGAAAATGTTATCTGAATAACAATTAGTTGATAGTAGCTGCTATTTACAAAACGCTAAAAATTAAAAATTGAAAATTAAGTTGGCACATTATACAATGCCACTTAAACGGCTAAAATCTAACTAATATACTATTTTATGAACGTTAAAAAAAAATTCAAAACGCTAAAAACCACTTTATAAACCATTAATTTTTTAGTGCTTATACTTATCAAAACACTAAAGATTACCTTAAAACTGGATGTTGAACATAACCTCCAATGGATTTCGTTCACGGGTATCTCCAAACCCACTATTATTTAGTAATGTATGAAATTATTATTATTAACAAAAAGAAAAATGATGTGATCATTTGTTTTAATGGAATTGAAATTTTTCATTGACTTGCTCAATTTAATAGTTTGATTGAGAAAAAATGAGCACAATCCATAGAATTCTCACATTCTATGTCTCAATTATATTCTAATATTTTTCAAGGTGTTTGGCAAGCCTGTGCTTATTCGCTTTTATCTAATAGGTAGCTTATTTTTCATTTAATCCATTAAACAAAGTGATGAGAGGCAGTTTTGATCAGGGATCAAACGCAATTTTTAAGGACCAAAACAGATTTTTATCATCTTCTCCGACCATCCAAGAACATGTTTGATAATTTGTCAAACCAAAAATAACTTTCCATTTTTGGTACGAATACAAGCAAATGAGAACATAAAAATAAAGTATTCATTAAAAGCAATTTAAATATAGTTTTATCTTCCATCCGAACACCATGAAAAAGAGAATTTGAAATTTTTGTAGCTTTTTACCCAAAAATGCAGTTTAGCCGTACCTTTTTTCGCCGACGAATGTCAAAAAAAAATTAGTATAAAAATGTTTATTGTTGCTTGCTCTATCCAAATCCGGCATCCAATGACCACCGTAGTTTCTGGAACTGGGGAAGAGAAAACCAGCAATAGAGGGGTATTAGTATTAATGTATGTCTTAAATTTAGACATTTCTACTAGGGTTAAATTAGTAGTATTAAAACTTAATATATTTATAATTATTTTTAAATAAATTTAAAATGATAATTTATCATTAATTGATTTTATCTATTAATTATATTTTAAGTTACCTACATTTGAGTTAAACCCATGAAACAAAATCTTACAACCACATAAAGAAGTTAATTAACCATATAATCTAAGAATTTACGCATTTCACATAGATTTAATTTTACTAAATACATCAATTTCAGGACCTATCAATACAGAGCATTCTGAATATTCAAATTTAAAAGTTACAGTGCTAATTTTTACATCACTGTCATTCTCTTCATTTAAAAATTAAAAAAAAAAAAAGAATGTAATCATGTAAAAAATAATAATGATACAAACAACCCTCCTTTTTCCGTAGACATAGTGTTGTTTTCGAATTCTTTATCCAATTTAGGGTGGTGTGCAGTTACACTAAGGAAGCAGACCATGTGAAACACTTACACCTTCAAATGCCCAAAAAAATTGAAAGAATAAAGAAAAGCTACTTTTATAAGCATTGCAATATAAGTAAAATGTTCAAAAGGGAGAATAAAGAACATAAAACATAATTACCAAAAACATTATTCTAATCCATTTCTCAATCTCATAAATCCGGTGGGCTCTTTTGATTTTATTTGATTTGTTACCTATTTATAGGTTCTGTTCAATGGGGTCATATATGATCATGTTCATCATCAATATAGAGGAGCTATTATTTGTTGGCTCTACCCAATTTTTATTTTTTTTCAACTCATTCCTTGGTTTCGGTCCAAATCAAATATAATTCAACCTAATTTCATTTTGAAAAAATCAAACTCAAACTTAATATCATTCTGTATTTAAATTCTACTTGGAAGAAATTAATTCTTTTTTTATGAAACTAATAATTGAAAATAAGTTTATTTTTATATAAAAGAGGTGACTAACGAATTGGGTTATATTTATGAGATTTCACGGTAAAAGTAATTATCTCCTATATACCAGATAACCAAATTAAAATCAACTAAAGCAGTTTTGATCCATTACTATATCAAAGTTGTTGACTTAAAGCATTTCCAATGCAAATGTAGATTATTCTAATTTACTTGCCACATCATGAATTTTTTTTAAAAAACCTCACTAATGTCAATGTGCATTTAAAACGTGAAGCTGACATAGACTAGACATTATTTAGTTCACCTTATATATTTATACTGTCTTCTAGACAATGTCTAGAGTTATGGTGAATTGTGATTAGTTCCAAATTAAATTATAAATTTAAAATGTAACAAAAAAAGAAAAAAAAATGTTGCATTGATGATAAAATATTTAAATTGAATGTCTACTTTAGACATTTATCCATATTACTCCTTCACACCTTCCATTTTATGGAAACATAAACCAATAGAAAGTGTAGCATGGAGATAATGCTGTTATTGTACTCATAAGTTGCTAAAACTTGAAACCAAGTTGGGTATTGATTATTTTTGGAAGGATGTGAATCATTCATTCTTCATATAATATAATCCCTAAAAAACAAAAATAATTTTCAATCCCTAAAAAACAAAAATATTTATTCATATGATTAAAGTGTAAAAAACATATTCTAGAAGTATCAAAATAAAAATTAATAATATTAATTTCATTCAATATTTGAATTGATTTAGCATTACAAATGGTAATCTATATGCTTATCACCCCCTCGCAAACTGATGGGAGGAACAACCTTCAGTTTGAACTTCAGATCAAGAAAACAAGCTTTGGATAGTGGTTTAGTAAGTAAATCAGCAAGTTGATCTGTCAAAGAAATATAAGAAAATTGGAGTTGTTTCTTTCGAACTTGATCACGGACGAAGTGAAAGTCAAGTTCGAGGTGCTTAGATCGAGAATGAAAGACCAGATTGGCAGCCAAATAAGTGGCAGAAACGTTATCACACCAAATGCGAGGAACAACGGATGTTGGATGCTTGAGTTCAGTTAGCAGTCCCTTTAACCAATAAATTTCAGAAGCAGCAGTCGCCAATGCCCGGTATTCAGAATCAGTGCTAGAGCGGGCTACAGTTCTTTGCTTTTTAGAGCACTAGGATATTAAATTAGAACCATGGAACACAGCATATGCAGAGGTGCTTTTCCGATCAATTTTATCACCTCCCCAATCAGCATCACTAAACGCAAAAAGTTTAGGAGCAGTGAAAGATTGAAGGAGTAAACAACGATCAGCTATGCCACGTAAGTAACGAAGAATTCGTTTTACCGCTTGCCATTGTTGGACAGAAGGGGAGTGCATAAATTGAGACATTTTGTTAACTACCATAGTAATATCAAGCCTAGTTAAGGCGAGATATTGCAACATACCCATAATTTGACGATATAATTTGGAGTCTTCAAAATTTTGACCACACTCGTGATATATGGATAATTGAGGAGTAGTAGGAGTACTCACCGCAGTGGCTTCATGCATGTTGGCCTTTCGGAGAAGTTCACCTATATATTTGGTTTGTGATAAATGAATACCCGCAGAGGAGTAAGATGCCTCGACGCCGAAAAAATAATGCAATGAAGTGGAACATGTTAGGATTAAATCATTGACATAAACCAGACAGTAAACAAGTTCAGAATGAGAGAAGTAAATAAACAGTTAACTATCAGCCTTGGAACCTTGGAACCCAATTTCCTGCAAAGCCTTCGTGAGACAAAAGTACCAAGCTCGTGGAGCTTGCTTGAGTCCGTAAAGAGATTTCTTGAGAGCACACACACACAATCTGGTTTGGAGGTGTCAATGAATCCTTGCGGTTGTTCCATAAACACGGGTTCCTCAAGAGTTCCATGCAAGAAAGCATTTGAAACATCCAATTGACGAATGTTCTAATGATTATGAACAGCAATGGAAAGAACCAAGCGTACTGTAGCCGGTTTAATTACCGAACTGAATGTCTCAAGATAATCAAGACCCGGTATTTGATAGAATCCCTTGGCTACTAAGCGAGCCTTGTAGCGATCAATTGAACCATCGGACTTTGTTTTTATTCGAAAGATCCACTTACAGCCTATAACATTTGGAGCATAAGAGCGAGGAACCAAGTCCCAAGTGCCATTGGACATAAGTGCATCAATTTCGGTTAACATAGCTTCCCTCCAAACTGAATGTTTGACTGCTTCAGTAAAAGAAGTTGGTGTATCCATAGTAGGGCTGTTCAAAATAATCCGATCCGCGATCCGACTGATCCGATCTGAAAAATAGGATATCCGATCCGATTTTTAGAGTTTCGGATCGGAGATTTTTGAATTTCGGATATCCGATCCGATCCGATTTTTAATTAAAAAGTGAAAATTTTTAGATAATTTGGATCGAATATCCGGATATCCGATTTTTAATTTTAAAAAAAGTAATAAAAAATAAAAAATAATTAAAATCGGATATCCGATTTTTTCGGATCGGAATTTTCCCCGATCCGATTTTTCAGATATCCGAAATTTCGGATCGGATTATCTGATTTGAACACCTCTAATCCATAGAAACCACAGAATGATAAATTTTATGTTTCAAATTTCCAGTTTTGGACCGCGTAATCATCGGATGTTGATTGGTAGAAACGAGCGGCTGTGATTGAGTTGGTAAGACCATAGCAGAGGATTGATGATCGATGGTTTCTTATGGAGCTGAGTGATTGTGATCAAGTGTAGTATTATTCAGCGGTGTAAGTGATGAAACCGTAGTTTCTGGTAGTGTCTGAGTTGTATTGTCAAGTAGTGGAGGGGACAAAGGTACCGTTGTGGAGCCAGATGTGGAAGAGCTTGGTCGGAGCAATGGTGAAATAATATGAAATAGAGGTGGTATACCAAGGATAGAGGAGCAACCATCATTATCTTTGAATGGAAAATCTTGTTCATCAAATATAACATGGCGTGAGTAGAAGATTTTATTTGTAGATAAAGACAAGCACTTATAACCCTTATGAAGAAGACTGTAACCAAGGAAGACACACTTAATAGAACGTGGTTCAAGCTTATTCTTGGTGTAAGGTTTTAACCATGGATGACAACAACACCCAAAAACGTGAAAAAAATCCTAGTCCGGAATACATTGAAAAATCATTTGATAGGGTGATTTATGTTTCAAGTTGGGAGTAGGCAGTCTATTGATTGTATAAACAGCAGTGGCAAAGGCATGATCCCAATATTTGGTTGGTACATATGCATGAAATAAATAAGCTCTCCCAGTTTCAGTAATATGCCTATGTTTTCTTTCTGCACAACCGTTTTGTTCTGGGGTATGCGGACAAGAACTCCGTTGTACAATCCCATTTTTAGCTAAATAATGTTGAAGAGCTTGAAATTCCCCACCCAATCGGACTGAAATTGTTTGATGGTTTTGCCAAAAAAAATTTCAACAATATTCTGGAACCGAACGAAACATGAATAAACATCCGATTTCTTTTGAAGAAAATATATCCATGAATATTTGGTGAAATGATCAAAGAACAACATATAATATAAGTAACCATCAGTTGTAGCAATAAGGGCAGGACCCCACAAGTCAGAACAGATTAATTGTAATGGCTCTTTAGCAACAAAGGTCGAATTAGAGAATGGAAGCTTATGTGATTTACTAACACAGCAAGTATCACACAAAGATTTGACAGTTTTATTAGAAGCATTTATTTTATTCAAAGATAAAATCTTAGAAACAGTTTTAGAACAAGCATGGCCCAACCGCGCGTGCCAAGTAGATAAAGAGACTAAATTGCAAGCTGGTGTGGTTGTTTTCGATGCCAAAGTATAGAGACCATCTCTAACGTGCCCTATGTGGAGAATTTGCTTCGACTGAAGGTCCTTTATCACAAAAAAATTAGGAAAGAACTCAAGTGAGACATCATTGGAAATTGAAAATTGACGAACAGATAATAAATTTGTTTTGGATGATGGAACATGTAAGATATTGTCCAAGGAAAAATCACGAGAGTTCAAAACAAGATGAGTAGTGCCAGTATGAGAAATAGGTAAGCTTTTACCATTGGTGAGAGCCACTTCATCGGTGCCGGAATACTCTGAATGAATCCCTAGATTTTCCAATTCAGAAGTCAAATGATGAGTTGCTCCGCTATCAACGATCCACGGTTGAGATGTACCAGATGGAGAAGAAGAAAAATTGCTCACTGGTTTAGAATTTTGCCGATTGTATTTGGGACTAGGACATATATTAGATGTGTGACCTTGTCCTCCACAGTTATAGCAAACATGAGTAAAATTCTCAGAACTCGAGGAAGTACGCCCTCGTCCAGCA